>WOXC01004889.1:600000-837053 GCA_011680675.1 Gymnobelideus leadbeateri
GCTCTAAATCACTATTAATTAAAGAAATGAAAATCAAAACAACTCTAAAGTACCACATCTCACCAGTCAGATTGGCTAAGATGACAAAACAGGAAAATGATAAATGTTGGAGAGGATGTGGAAAAATTGGAACCAACATTGTTGGTGGAGTTGTGAACTGATTCTATCATTCTGGAGAGCAATTTGAAACTGTGCCCAAAGGGCTATAAAAAAAGTGTATACCCTTTGACCCAGTAATACCATATCCAGGGCTGTATCCCAAAGCAATCATAAAAGGGGGGAAAGGACCTGTATATACAAAAATATTTATAGCAGTTCTTTTTGTGGTAGCAAAGAATTGGAAATCAAGGAGATGCCCATCAATTGGGGAATGGCTAAACAAGTTGTGATATATGAACATAATGGAATACTATTGTGCTATAAGAAATGAGGAGCAAATAGGCTTCATAATAACCTAGAGAGACTTAAATAAACTGATACTGAGTGAGGAGAGCAGAACCAGGAGAACTCTGTACACAATTACAGACACATCGTATCTGTGAAGACTAACTTTGATAGACTGGGCTCCTCTCAGCAATGCAAGGTTATAAGACAACTCCAAAAGACTCATATCTACATCCAGAGAAAGAACTAGGGTCTGAATACAGATTTAAGCAAACTACTTGCTTTCTCTCTTTTTTGTTTTGTTTCGTTACTTCTTTCTCATTGTTTATTTTTCTTTACAACTTGACTAATGTTTCATGTGAAGGTATGTATAGAACTTATATCAGATTCCTTGCCATCATAGGAAGGAAGGGGTGAAAATTTGGAACTCAAGAAATCGTGGAACCGAATGTTGTAAATTAAAAGTAAATGAATAAAAAAAAAATTTTTTTTTAAGGCAAGACTCCCTTTTTTCCCATTAGGATACAAAAAGATTTAAACTAAAGGAGAATAAGTATGCATTTGCATAGTTCCTAGAGATTGGGATATGTGACAGGACCAAGGGAATGTTCTCTCTTTTCCTAAGTCTTCTTGTACTAGTATTCCTTAATTATTTTGTGTCTTTCTTTTTTTCCTTGGCTACAGCAGTAGAAATATGGCTGGTCTTTAAATGAGACGTCAGAGTTCAAATACTACGGATGAGAACTGGATGTGTGGCATCAGGCAAACATATCTGAACTTTAATTACAATTCCATCTGGGGTTACAATAATATTCTACATATGAAATAGGAATGTTGGAAAAAAGGTTATGGAAATAGGAAATATTATTATCTAATACTGAAGAGTGTTAATTGCCAAGGAACAGGCTTGGAAAATGGACAATATTTTAAGCATCTGAAAGGATAATATCAAGTACAAGAAGACAGGAAGACACTAGAGCTTTGATGGCAAAGTGAGCTATGGATACAGCAGCTTTCAATTACTTCTTTTCCACAAACATGAAATTTAAAAGGAAACCCTAAGTATAAGCACCAAATTTCCATTGCAGCACTCTGTATTTGCTATTGGTAATATCCTGGCACACACTGCCCTTCCTACACAGAGTCCAAAAGAGCAAAAAAAAAAAAAAAGATACCACTGTCACACACAAGCTGCCAACAGTTTGTTATGCTTTGTTTTTGTGAAATACATGAGCAGCATATTTTCATTTTTCATCCTATATTTCTCTGATGCTATCATTTAAATTACTTCTTCATGATTCCGTAAATGCATTGTGTTAGCACCCTGCACCTCCTGACTGCCCTTTGAGTCATCCTCAAGGAAGCATGTAGTTGTGGATATAACAGTAGACTTGGAGTCAGTAGGAACTGGATTCAAATCCAGCTTCATGCATTTAAAATCTGTTTGATCCTAGGTAGCTTGATTTAAATTCTCTGGGCTGGCCTAAGTTTCTTCATCTGGAAAATGATCTTACTATACTCAAAGTTTTCTACAGTATGAACAATAGCCCAACCCCTTTGCCCATGCAAGGTAGGCTGGTTTTATTTTTTGCTTTTTTTTTTTGGAGGGCAATTGGGGTTAAGTAACTTGCCCAAGGTCACAAGGCTAGGTTTTTGTTTGTGTGTGCATTAAGTGTCTGAGGCCGGATCTGAACTCAGGTCCTTCTGACTCCAGGGCCAGCGCTCTACTCACTGTGCCACCTAGCCACCCCTGGTTTTATTTTAAAAGGTATTGAGATATTACTTGAGACCTGACTGGCTCAGAGGACTCAAGGTTCAGATTGCTGTCACTGTGTTTTCATCACTCAAGTATAAAGCAGCCCTGAAGAGTTCCAGGGGCTCTAGAAGCTTGACTAGTGAATAGCTATGAGTAAAGTCAGGCAAGCTTTGTTATGGTGATTCAGCTCAAGGTGTCCTGGATGCCTATTCTTTTACAGTTAAATTTACAGTGAGTAAATCTCTTTTCTGTTAACTGTTTGATGACTAATAAGTGTCTAGTATTTAACCTAAATTACTAAGGTACATCCCTGAGTGCAGTTCAGCCTAGAACAACCTCAATGTTCTCTTCCTCATCTACATCTAAGATGGTGTGATATGAAGAATGCCCTGTGTGATGAAGTATATTTGTACATGCCTCTTGTCCCTTGACTAGGATAAAATTAGGGAAAAATAGCACGTAAACATCCTTGACCATGCATTTGTGTGGTTTTGAGTATAAGTGGGAGAATATAAGGTATTTAGGACACCAAAATGATAAATTTATTCAATCATAAATTTCTTCTTCTGATCCTTTTTCATTAATTAAAAAAGAATTTAGGCACAAATTGGACTTCTGCTTTGCATTTGAATTTAGGATTTAGAAATTTGTAGATGACTGGCCTTCAGGCTGCAGGCTCCCCATCCCTGGCCCAGACTATTATAATAACCCCTTCAGTGACTTACCAGCCACAAGTCTTTCACTTCTCCAAGACATGTCACACAGAACCACCACGTAATGTTTATGAAGTACAGATCTAACCATACCACACGGGTATCCAATCTGAATTGTCAGAGAAAATCTCCTCCCCTAGAAGTTCCTTATGCCAATAAACCCACAGGAACATTCTCTATCCATGTCTTTTATGTGGGCAGCAAAATAGCCTATTCCATGCTCAAACCCAGCCCGAGGACTTGGAAGCCTAGCATCTGTTTCAGTATCAGTGATGACAAAGATCCCAGATTATGAAATGTAGCAACTTCAGTAACTAACGAGCTATAAATGTGTTCACTGCAAGAAAATACTGTATACAAGTGTTCCTAAGAAACAAGCTTTTATGACTTATTCTAGGTAAAGTTAAAATTGACTTACCACACAGACATCTGCTTGTTTGCACGAACATGTGGGGCTGATCAGTAGTTCTAACTGAGACCGAAGTTTTTCATCATCGCCGAGGACCTGATTGAATTTTTTCACAAAATCTTGTGCTTTTCCAGGGTCAGGCAAATTCTCTATAAAGTCAAATAAAATTCAAGTATTGAATTAGTCACTATTGCAAGTTTGCAAACAAGCACCAATTTTAAAAAATACTCCCATATCCCTAGAACTGTATTGGTAATAAAATCATTTCTAAAAAGCATTAGGTTTTTGCTTCTTTTTCTTAGATTGACAATCACCTATAAGGAATAGGTGAGTATTTATGTGCCTTAAAAATTTATTATTTTTTTCAAATTGAATTAAATGTTACTAAACCTATTAAATGTGATCTACCAAGTAAATAGAAATACTTACTTGCTATGGTCATCAGCTTTCCAAACATGGCAGAACTGTTAGCTTCTGACTGGAATAAAACAAATAATTGGCTATATAATACCCAATAGACTTTCATGGGCAAAATAAATAACTCTATTTTGTTAATTCCTGAGAAAACAAAAGAGAATTTTACCCCAATTATCCCTGGGATAAAACATTAATATCAGTATATTGACTCTTAAATCATCCACTTATCATGAGAAAATTGCAAGTGATTAAATGGAAAAGAATATCTGTCACCTTACTTTGATGTGTTCTAATTCAATGCTTCCTAAAACACAATTTGTGGTAGCTAGATGACTCAATGTGGATAGAGCACTGGGCCTGGGCTTGGGAAGACCTGAGTTCATATCTAGCCTCAGACACTTAGTATCCGTGTGACCATGGGAAAGTCACTTAAGTTCTTTCTGTCCTAATCCACTGGAGAAGAAAATGGCAAGCTATTCTAGTATCCTTGCCAAGAAAAGCCCATGGACACTGTGGTTCATAGGGTCACGTAAAGTTAGACAAAAATAATGACTTAACAACAACAAAAACACAATTACAGTGGAGAAACAATGAGAATGGACTATGAAGGTAACACTCAGGATACTTTGAAGAACCAAAAATGAAGAAATTGAGAAAAAGCAGTTAATTAACTTTCAAATGAATGACATCTTAAAGAGAAAAAAAACATTTAAACCATAAAAAAAATTAGCCAAGTTTATTGCTCAACTATATGCTAGAGAAAACATGCATCTCACTGGAAAGGAGAAAGAATTTCTCTTTTCCTTCAGCAGTCTTAATAACACTCTAGTTCTTATAATGTCTATCCTCCCCGCAAAATGCTATGTATTTTGTTAATGTAAAGAAAAACATATATTGCTTACATCACTATAATTGGAATCAGTTGCTTTTAGAGTATTTTCCTAATATATAAAAAACACCATCTGCACTGCAGATATGGCACTTCAGTACATCTAATACAGTGCAACAAAGTGTTTATAACAATTGTTACAAGACATGAGAATAGGATCATGTATTTAGAGCTGGAAAGAACCGACAGCATCCAACAAAAGAATAAACTAGGGTCCAAGAAAGGTTAAATATATGAAGGACATTATACATTATTCCTCCTCCTACACTCAACTAACTGGTCCTATCTTTGTTGTCATACATAACACTACCTCCTCTCTGTATACCTTTGTATTGGCAGAAAAAGTAGAGTATCTCCCATTTTCACTCCACAGAACTCCTCTTTTCTACAACATAGGGCTCATGTACCACATATACCCAGAGACCCTTCCAGATCTGTCACCTGCAGGTACTTATCATATACTTAAATACTTTGTATTTATATGTATATATAGTCTTATATACTTATGTAATATACTTATACTTATTCTTTATATACTTATTCTTATTATACTTATTCTTTATATACTTATGTAATCTCCTCAAGGACAGGGATTTTTTTCATTCTTTGTATTTGCATTTCCCTAGCAGTTTACACACAACAGGCACTTATTTGCTCACTGATTCCAAAGGCAAATTCACTTATTTTCTACATTATTTTCACACAGAGTATATTTTAATATTTCAAAAGAGGAAATTCAGGAAAGTTACTAATCTAAATATCTGATTAGACAGAACATAGCATTTCTCTAAAAGAGTTTGTGCTGATTTAAAAAATATCTGTTATAGAAATCATAATGCTTGAAATATAAGACAGCATGGTAGAGTGGAAACAAGGTTAGGTTTGGAGTCAGAGGACATGGGTTCAGATCTTGGCTTTGCCACCAGTGATTTGTGTTATCTTTCTGTGATGCCACTCCCAGCTCTGATTCTATGGCCCCATGATCTTCACTTCAGGAAAACCTCTGAGAGGTTTCTTCTTCCATGAATATATGGGTATACAATAACTGAAAAGACTTTTCACTAGCAAAAGTGTGCCTGCCAAACCCCTCCCTAGTTCCCATCCCCTTTCACCAAATGAACTCACAGCCGGCTGTTTGTGCAAATCCAGTAACTCCCGCACATGACTCCTGAGTAGATTCTGGCACTTCCACATTTCATTAAGTGCCCTGTAAGCACAGTTTTAAATTGGGAAAAAGTTATCAAACTATATCATCCTTCTCTGATAGCTATGTCTATCTCATAAATGTATCTACTTTATAAAATCTTTATAAAACCAGAGGCAACATCACATTTGACTTAAATTCCTGCTACTAAAAGAATTCTTTCAAATGAAGGTTAATCAAAATAAGAATATGGAAAATTATTCTCTCAAGAAATAAGAGTATTATAAATAGGACAACTTCTAAATAAAGTTGTGAATTAGGGAAAGTTTGTTTTCAGTGCTCCTAGCCTCCTTGTTCTGAGCTATTTTCTTCCCTTTACTGAAACACTCAGATGTTAGTACTATAATATCATATACATTAGGTCCCAATGCAAATCTGATTTTATCCATGAGTAAAATATAAAGACAATGTTAAATCTCCTGTGAGTATTTGTATTTTAATGGTGATTAAAGCCTTACAATAAAGAAAAAAATTTCCAAGAATAAAATTTTAGGCTTGAACCAGGGAAATCTTAGAACATATCTGGAGCATGGAACCATCCCCCAAAATTACATCATACAGGGCTACTCTGTTTAGAAACACAGGCTTATCACTGGTTATAAACTGACACGTGTTAAACTTTGCAAAAGCAGCAAATATTTAACTGATTTCACTAAATGAGCTATAAAAAGTAAATGCTTAGGGGTGGCTAGGCGGCACAGTAAGAGCGCCGGTCTCGGGGCTGGGATGACCCGGGATCGAAACCGGCCTCAGAAAATGAGCACCCATACATAAATAATGACTAGCTGTGTAACCCTGAGCAAGTTACTTAACCCCAATTGCTTTAAAAAAAACAAAAAAAAAAACAAAAAAAGTAAATGCTTCTTCAAAAGAAGAAATAATCTTATAAGATGTTTCAAAGATACTTTGTTTTATTACTAACTTACTTTACAGCATTTGGATCCAAGCTGGCATACAAATAATATAAACATTTCATTCTTTCTTCTGTTTCAAGATTATGAGGGACAAGGTACTGAGCAAAGATTTTCTCTACCAACAATCTATGAAAAGAAGACATGAAATGAAATTATGTTTCTGAACTTTCATAAAGAGTCACTTGGGTTTTAAGGAACTTTTTCACACACAGTCAACATGTCTGCTGGTGACTTCTGTATCCATGGAAATGACTAATTCTTTTCATCAACATGACCATATTAATTGATTTACAGTTGTACATATTAGCAGCTTGAAGAATCAGATGCTATTTGTGATTTTTATTTTCCTCAGATCAGTTAAGCCACATTCTTTGAAGCTATACCTTGTGCTTTTGTACCCACTTTACTTCTCAGATTAGTAAGACTAAATAAATTTTGACTTCATTTCAGTTCTTTTCCTAAGTGATTGTACCATCTCAATGAGGATATTCCACTTAGTATTGCTCCATGAATTTATACTTGATCTGGCAGGAACAATATCTCTGTGATTCTCCATAATACAATGAGCTTATCTTTAATGCTATACCAATACCACTTTAGCTATCTTGGGTTATTCTATATACAAGTTAATAAGACTAGAAAACACAAATATTTCAGTGTAGACCAAACACTCTATCCCAAATGAGATTTCAATAACAAGAATAACAAAAAACCAAGAAATTTCTTAATTAACCTAACCAGCTAATTTAATTATAAAAAGTTTTACCAGGGGTGGTTGGTACATGCCTTGTATTCCCTGCTACTAAGGAGACTGAAGTTGGTGGGTCACTTGAGCTAAAGTAGGGTTAAAGATGACCAAGTATCTACACTAAGTATCTGGCGCTCATATGGTCTGCTCCCAGGAGCAGAAGTCCACCAGACATGGCTAGGACTTGAAGTGCAGACTGGTCGAGGTCAGAAAACGAACAGGTCAAAGTTTCCATAGGCAAGCAAAGGAGAGGGAGAGAAAAGATGCTGGAGGAAGATGTAATGGAAAGGCAGATTTGAAGATCTTCCCTGCCCCTAGTCGCTTTGATTGGCTTAAGAGACTTTGAGAACCTTCTTTTACTTGAAAGTATACTCTGCCCCCTAGTAGGCTGAATGTGGTCACATGGAGCCTGTGGTAGGAGGCTTTGTTTTCAGGAATGACCACACCTTGATGCTGTGTGATTGGGCAGTGGTTCAAGAGGGTTGTTACATTCTTTGAGCCAGGAGAAGGCTATATAAACCCTGATGAGAGGCTTTGCTTTGAGGCACACTTTGAGAAGTGTTGTGTGATTTGCCCAGATGAGACACTCTGGGCAGCTGTTGAGAGCCCCCCCCCACCCCCCTTTGAAAACCCAGATGTTGATGCTTCCCTCTCTGGTAGCTGTGATTTGGTATTGATATAATGGTTGGAGAGTTTGGAAGAATGTCTGTTTGATCTGTCTGTATACTCTGAAGTTCAGGGTGCTGACCTTTTCCCCCTGAACTAGGTAATATATGTTTGTTTGATTAAAGTAAGCTTGTTAAACCATTTTGAGTTGCTTTCCTTATGAAAAGCAGATCTAAGAGCCTGTGTTGGCAGCCACTCTGGGGATGCTGGCGTGCTTGCTGCTACAGAGGGAGGTAGAGAGAGAAGGACAGAGAGAAAGAGAAAGGGAGAGAGAAGAAGATAGAATAACATTTAGAAAATAAAGACCGCAGTGATTGAGGGGGCGGAGTCAAGATGGCGGAGTAGAAACAGCATTTCCAATGTGCTCTGCCCCACACAAATTTCAAACAATGTGAAAGGGGACTCCGAACAACTTCTGGAGCCACACCACCCACAGAACAGCACAGAGAAGCTAACCTCCTACTGAGGACAGCCCAGCAGCCCTACAGGAAGCGGCCAGCTCAGCACTCTGAGAGCAGGTAGCACAGCACGCTGGGAACCGACAGCTCAGTGCCCAAAGCTGAGCCCAAGTCCGCGGTTTTAGCCCCAGGGCGGCTGGGCCTTCAGCCGGCTGGAGGAACCCCAGAACACCAGCAATTGTGGCGATTCCAGAATTATCAGCACAGATATGCCTAGGACAAAGTGAGAGGTTAGTGCCCTATGGACTTTGGGACCAGTATTTGGGGAACGCGTGGCTTCCTCCCCTGGGGGAGAAAAGCTGCAGAAGAAACAGCTGCACAGAAGCCATTTTGCAGCGTCAGTGGTGGCTCTAGCTCCTGGTCTGCGAATTGTAGGGAGATCCAGCAATCAGTCTGGGGGTTAATCACTCCTGCTTTAAACTGCCTGGATCTGGATTGTGGTCTGGGGGGGAAGTTTGGGGTGGGTATCCAACTTGCCAGAGTGGGTGGAGGCTTTATAGAGGCCACCTAACTGGCAGAAGTTGTGAAGACCCCACGTTTGGGATGGAAGCTCCCCTGTCTGGTGGCAGAGTCCTACTGTGGCAACAAGCCCAGGCAAATGAAACAAAATAAACAGAAAAGTTCAACACTGGACTCCTATTTTAGGGGCAAAGAGGCTCAAAGCATGGAGGAGGACTGTGAGGTCAGAACTTCTGCACCAAAAGCCTAAATGAAAATACAAGCTGGCTACAGGGCATAGAGGACCTTAAGAAGCAGATAAGAGAAGTGGGGGAGAATTTGGGAAGAGAAATGAAAAAGATGCAAGAAAAGTATGAAATGACAGTCAACAGCCTGACTGAGGAAAAATAACACCTTAAAAAATAGACTAACTCAAATGGCAAAAGAGGCTCAGAAAGGCAATGAGGAGAAGAATGCCTTAAAAAGTCGAATTTGCCAGATGGAAAAAGAATCTCAAAAGGTCACTGAAGAGATTCATTCCTTCAGAGTTAGACTGGAGCGAATGGAAGCTAGTGACTTTGAGAAATCAAGATGCTGTTAAACAGATCCAAACAAATGAAAGAATAGAAGGCAATATGAAATATCTCATGGGAAAAACCACTGACCTGGAAAATAGATCCAGGAGAGACAATTTAAAAATTATTGGACTACCTGAAAGCCACGATCAAAGAAAGAACCTAGAAATCATCCTTAAAGAAATTCTCAAGGAAAATTGCCCTGATGTTTTAGACCCAGTGGGGGAAATAGAGGTTGAAAGAATCCACCAATCACCTCCTGAAAAAGATCCCCAAAAGAAAACTCCTAGGAATATTATAGCCAGGTTCTGTAGTTTCCAGATCAAGGAGAAAATACTACAAGCAGCCAGGAAGAAACAATTTCAATATTGTGGAAACACAATCAGAATAGCCCAGGACCTGGCAGCTTCTACACTGAGGGATCAAAGAGCATTGAATATGATATTCCAGAGGGCAAAAGAGCTGGGATTGAAGCCAAGGGTCCCCTACCCAGCAAAACTGAGTATCTTGTTTCAGGGGAAAATATGGTCATTCAGTGGAATAGAGGACTTTCAAGCATTCTTGATGAAAAAACCAGAGTTGAATAGAAAATTTGACATTCAGACGCAAGAAGCAAGAGATGCTTGAGAAGGTAATCAAGGAAAAGAAATCAAAAGGAACTTATCAAAGTTGGACTATTTACATTCCTACATGGAAAAACAATAACTGTGTTTGATGAAACCTTTCTCATTATGAAAATAATTGAAGAAGGGTACATGGCATATGTTCACAGGTATACATGGACAGAAGGCACAGATTGAATTTGATGGGAAGGGATGATCCTTTTTTTTTTTGGAGGGCAGTTGGGTTTGGGTGACTTGCCCGGGGTCACGTTTGTGTGTTGGGTGTCTGGGGCCGGATCCGAGCTCGGGTCCTTCTGGCTCCGGGGCCGGTGCTCTGCTCGCTGCGCCACCTAGCCGCCCCAAGGAAGGGATGATTCTTAAGGAGTGAAGTCAAGAGGTGAGAGAGGAAAGTGGCAAGAGGAGATGGAGAGAGACAGGGTAGGGCAAACTATCTCATGTAGAAGAGGCAAGGGGAAGTAGGTGCAGGGGAGGGGAAGAACAGGAAGGCAAAAAGGTAAAAGCATATTCTCACTGAAGTTGGCTCAAGGAGAGAATCACATACGTACTAAATGGAATAGTTTACCCTCACTCACTCTCCTGAGTAGGGGAAAGGGGGATGAGAGGGGGGATGATGGAGGGGAGGTTGGAAGAACCCACCATCAAAGAGGGACAGGATCAAAGTAGGGAATGGACCAGGTGGGAGGTGAGACGGGTGGGAGGGAAATATAATCAGTCTTCTACAATATATCTACTATGGTAATGTTTTGCATAGCTATACATGTACAACACATACTGAATTGCTTATCTTCTCAGAGGGAGTGGGTGACAATGGAGGAAGGGAATGGATCTGAAAATCGAAGTTTTAAAATTAAATGTTTCATAAGATGTCCACGCACTGGGGCTCAGAGATTCACTTTGCCCTAATGGCAAAATCGAAGGGGATATGGGAGAAGATATGGGAGAGAGCAGATTGGATGAGGGGATATCTAGTGGGACTGCTATTCTGGGGTGGGGGGTAGGGAAAAAGTGGGGGGGAAATGTAAGTCATAATCTGGTGGAAATGAATGATGTAAACCAGAAGTTAATAAAGCATTTGTTTAATTAAAAAAAAAAAGACTGCAGTGATTACCTCTTCTAAGGCCTTACTAACTAGTTTGTGGGAAAAATAATATTCTTTTATCTAAAATCTAAATGAAGGAAAATAATTTTTTAAATTATGACTAAACAAATTCTAAATTTGAAAATTAGCCATTACTATTGTTTAATAAATCAACTGATGTAGCATTTTAATGGTGAAAATACTTTTATATACCAATATTATGAGAGAATAGTAAACTCACTTGTCATCAATGCTGTTTTGATAATATATGTGCAAAAGTTTGTCCTTTATCCAGCTCACTTTCTCAGCAGCTTCCCTTCCAGCTTCCGCGTGCAGACAGTATTTCTTATAAAGCTGGGCAAGGCCCATCATAGCTTCTTTTCGAACTCTCCACTGAAAAAAATATTTTTGCAGGTAAGTTTTAATTAAATATTCCAAAGCATACTGACAAGAAGAGCAAATACTAAGTTTAAGGTGTCATTAACAATAGATACTATGTAAAGGAACCATCCCTGCGAACTCAAACTTCCAATAGCCAAAAGAAGAATATATTTCCCTACTGAGAAAGGAACAGAACCCCAGTGGAAACTCATAATATATTTTAGGGTCACACTTCCCTATAGATGAAGGGGCTGAAATCAATAATAAGTACAGTACTAGAAAACCAAGTTGGTTAGTGTCAGAGCCAACTCTTGTCTTAACTGCTAATCCACACTTATTTAAGAAAATATCTTTATAAGTAAAAGAAGCAGAGCTAAAATATTTTCCAATTAGGGAGAAACTATACAAAAAAATTACATTATCCTAAATCATAGAAGCAATACACTTTAAAAATATCCACTGAATAAACTAGGACAAGCTAACCACTAGGGGGAGTGTCACATTATTTAAGACCAAGGAAGAAGCATAATGGTACAGGCAATGGAACAAGTGTTTTGTTGTTGTTCAGTCATTTTAGTCATGTCTGACTCTCCCTGGCCCCTTTGGGAGTTTTCTTGGAAAAGATACTGGAATAATTAGCCATTTACTTCTCCAGATAATTTTATAGATGAGGAAGAGAGGCAAACAAGGTTAAATGACTTGCTTAGGGTCACAAGGCTACTAAGTGTCTAAACAAACAATTTAACTGAACAAGTTAAATAGATCAGTTTTAATATTGGCCTACTATGTACGCATTTATAAATTGTCATAACCCAAAGACTTGTCTATTCCTGAGATTAAAAAAGATTCATTTTTTTATTCTTAAAATGTAATTATATTGGTTTTGGCCCTTAAGGACTCCCCCAAGCCACACTAAAATCACTAACTTCAATTCCTTAGTTTAAAACTTCTGAGGGGCAGCTAGGTGGCACAGTGAGTAAGAATGACTGACCTGGAGTTGGGATGACCCAGGATCGGATCTGGCTTCAGGAAATGAGCACCCACACATAAATAATAACTGGCCTTGTAACCTTGAGCAAGTTACTTAACCCCAATTGCTTTAAAAAACAAAACAAACAAACAAACAAAAACCACCACAAAAAAACTTCTGACATATATGCCAGGGATATGCCAGCTATTTTTACCTTGCATATGATTTTCTTGGCTACCTACATCATTTCTAGGTGCTGTCACTAAAGTGTCCTATATCATGTATCTATACCTCCAACTCAGTGAAGTGTAGAGCAATTGCTTGCTTGCCATTAGAGAAAGTATTGTAGCCTATTATTTCTCAATTTAGCTTAGTTGTATACAAATATGAACTAAAACATGAGACTTTAGAATGCATGATGTTCCTTCCTTCACTGAATCAAGAACTTAGTAATTGGATAAAACACTTAACTTCTGAAAGGTTTTTCACAAAAAGGAAATCCAGAGTGTTCATTATTATTCTATAATTTCACTAAATGGTAGATAAAAGTTTAATTCAGTGATTTAGCTACTGGTTGTTAGTTTCTTATAAAGGTCGACTAAAGAGAGGAAATCAAATGAAATCTTCATAATGCCGCAATCTATTATCTAAAAATAATCAAAAGTAGCTCCAAAGGAAAGAATATACGGACATATCTTTCTAGACATCTTAAAATTCAACTTGATTATTAAATAATTCTTAAAAACATGAAAAATTATTTTTCTTTTCAATATTCTATTTAAGATCCATATAAAGAATGAAATACAAAGATTAAAATTTCTAAAAGTTATACCCGTTTGTCCAATGTTCTTTCCCTCACAAAGCCAAGTAACTGATCATTGACTAAAGAAAGGTCTCTTTTGCCAGCTGTTATTATAGTAACAATGACGTCATGACGAATAGCTTCTTCTGGATCATGAGACCTAACCTTCAAGTACTCTGTTACAAGAGAAGGAAAAAATATTCATCAAAAAAGGAGATAGGCATTTTTTGAAAAAAGATAGCTTAAACAATTAAATAAATGACAAAAGTTCAGAGCATTAAGCTTTATGTCTACTATATATATGTTTTAAGAAAACATACAAGTGAAAATAGATTTTTTTTTCTTATAAAGACCCACTTCAGTATGTTGGGCACTTAAGTATAAAACTAAACAATACTACTATTGTAAAATATCCACATTATCAATAACAAAATAATGAAAGTGGTTTTTAGAGTGCTTTTCTTTTAAACAATAACTATCAAAACACAGAATTCCATTAATATAGAATTTCTGTTACCTGGGAGTAAAGCTATGAATTAAATGTATAATCTCTTAAAATGACCCATAACCTTACTATAAATTAGTTAAAATGCTTCAATGCCTTTATTATTCAATTAAAACATTTATAGTACTCTTCTAGGGCACTTAAAAAAAATAAATGCTCTCCAATATACATAAAATTAAATTAGATAAAAACTGTCCGTGTCTAATTTGATTAGAGTTAAATTAAAAGTTTTGGGCAAACAGTCTCGAGTTATAGGTAAACAATTCATAATAGGGAAGGAATAAAAAGCGTTATGAGTCCCAACGCCATAGTGTCCAACCAACACAGTACCAAACTAATCCACTGGTCTGGATAAGCCAATGGAAAAGGAAAATTTGAACCAAAACTCAAAATATATCTCCCAAAAATGTAAAATTATTAAAATCATATTGAAATCATTTGCACAAAACTATCCATTAGAATTTTATTTGTATAAAGTTAGATATATGTAACATTCAATAGCTACATGAAAACTGATAAGATCCATCCACAAATTAATGAAAAGTCTTATATATTCCTTAAATTTACACGAACATTTATCCCAGTGTTCCTCATTTTAAATTGCCTATCTTACCTGTAAGGTCCTTTGCTAAATCTGGGTGATTCATTAAACAGTGACTGGCAAATTTCACACTTTCTAACCTCACTGGAACATGAATGTCATTAAATCTACAAGGAGGAAATTGTTAAAAATTAATTCTGAGTAGACAGGTTTTCTTTCCACAAAAAATAAAATATGCAAATGCTTAATAAACTACTTAATGACTAGAGAATTTGTTGATCATAAGTGAAGTTTCATTATGATATAAATTTCAAAATGAACGTTTAAGTATTTGACTAAAAATCATTTGCATATAAAAAGTTAATAGTTATATAGCACTAAATTATTTTTTAAAATTTTAGGGGGGTGTGTGTGTGGAGCCAAGATGGTGGCATAAAAGCAGGAAAACTCCGTATGCCCCCTCCATAACCATCTCAAATACCTATAAAAATGACTCTAAATAAACTTTAGAGCTACAGAGCCCACAAAGTGACAGAGACAAACAGATCTCCCGCTGATGGCAGCCCAGCAAGCTGGTAGGCTGGTAGGAAGGGTCTATCATAGCACACCCCGCATGAGCCCAGAGTTTTAGCTCCAGGGTGGCCTGACCAGCCAGCTAGAGGGATGTAGGGAGGGTGGATCACCAGCAGCTGTGGTGGTTTACAGAATAATCAACCCATAAATGCCAAAGACAAAGTGAGAGGTCAGTGGACTTTGGGAACAAGGGGTCCGGGAGTGGGACCAGGCAACCAGTCTGAGGGATAATCACTCTTAACCTGCTTGGATCTGGATTGCTGTCTAGGTTGGAGGTCCTGGGGTGTGTGACCAAGTGCCAGAGTTATTGGAGGCTTCTGAGAGGGCACCGAACTAATAGCTCTGGCAGCTGAGAAAACCCCAGCGATTTGGGACAAAGCTTTCCTCTCTGGAAGCAGAGTTCTACTGTGGCAAAAAGCTCAAAAGTCAAATAACTGAGCAGCAACATGAGCAAGCAAAGGAAGCAAAGCAAGCAAAACAATTTGACTTTGGATTCCCTTTTTGGGGACAAAAAGGATCAAAACATGGAACAGGAGGAAGAAAACAAAGTCAGAACTCCTGCACCAAAAGCTTCCAAGAAAAATATAAACTGGTTACAGGCCATAGAGGAGCTTTAAGAAGGACTTTGAAAACCAAATAAGAGATGTGGAAGAAAAACTGGGAAGAGAAATGAGAATGATGCAAGAAAATCATGAAAAGAGAGTCAACAGCCCGACTGAAGAAAATAACATCTTAAAAAAAAAGACTAACTCAAATGGCAAAAGAGGCTCAAAAAGCCAATGAGGAGAAGAATGCCTTAAAAAACTGAATCTGTGAGATGGAAAAAAGAATTTCAAAAGCTCACTGAAGAGAATCATTCCTTCAGAATTAGATTGGAGCAAATGGAAGCTAGTGACTTTATGAGGAATCAAGATGCTGTTAAACAGATCCAAACAAATGAAAAAATAGAAGGCAATATGAAATATCTCATGGGAAAAACCACTGACTTGGAAAATAGATCCAGGAGAGACAATTTAAAAATTATTGGACTACCTGAAAGCCATGATCAAACAAAGAACCTTGAAATCATCCTTCAAGAAATTCTCAAGGAAAATTGCCCTGATGTTTTAGAACCAGGAGGGCAAAACAGAAGTTGAAAGAATCCACTGGTCACCTCCTGAAAAAGATCCCCAAAAGAAAAGTCCCAGGAATATTATAGCCAGGTTCCAGAATCCCCATATCAAGGAGAAAATATTACAAGCAGCCAAGAAGAAACAATTTGAATATTGTGGAAACATAATCAGGATAACACAGGATCTGGAAGCTTCTATACTAAGGGACCAAAGGGCTTGGAATATGATATTCCAGAGGTCAAAGGAGCTGGGATTAAAACCAAGAATTGCCTAGCTAGCAAAACTGAGTATCATGTTTTAGGGGAAAATATGTTCATTCAGTGGAATAGAGGACTTTCAATTGAATAGAAAATTTGACATTCAGATACAAGAAGCAAGAGAAGCATGAGAAGGTAAACAGGGAAAAGAAATCATAGGGAACTTATCAAACTATTTACATTCCTACATGGAAAAACGATAATTGTAACTTATGAAACTTTTCTCAGTATGAGAATAGTTGAAGGGAACATAAATGTGTATACAAATACATATATATGTATATACATGTACATACACACACACATATATGTTATATAGGAGGGTATATGGGTATATGAATACATATGTGAGTGTGTGTATATATGTGTACAGGTATACATACAGGGCACAGGACCAACTGAATAGGAAGGGATGATACTTAAAAGGTGAAATTGAGAGGTAAAAGAGGAATATAATGAGAGGAGATGGGGAGAGACAGAATGGGGCATATACATATATATATGTATATGTATAAAAGAGGCAAGGAAAAACTATTACAATGAGGGGAAGAACAGGAAGGCAAAAGGGAATGGGTCAACCTTACTCTCATTGAATCTGGCTTAGGGAGGGAATGACATATACGCTAAACAGGGTATCTCACCCTACAGGGGAGTAGTGGGGAAGGGGATGAGAGCAGGGATGATGGAAGGGAGGGCAGGTAGCGGGGGAGGGAAGTTGGAAGCTCGCACTTTTGAAAAGGGACAGGGTCAAATTAGAGAATAGAACAAGTAGGGGTCAGGATAGGATGGAGGGAAATATAGTCAGTCTTTTACAATATATCCACTATGGAAATGTTTTGCATAGCTACACATGTACAACCTATACTGAACTGCTTATCTTCCCATTAAGGGTGGGTGATGAGGGAGGAAGGGAAAGAATCTGAAATTCAAAGTTTTAAAACCAAATGTTTTTTAAAAATGTTATAATTATTATTTTCTTACATACAACTGGGAAATAAGATATAAAGGCACTAGGGTATAGAGATCCATCCTGCCTTACTGGAAAGTTGGAGGGGGCATGGAGGAGGATACAGGAAAGAAAATTGGGGGAGGTGGGATCACTGTTTTAGGGTGGTCGATAGGGGAAAGATGGGGAGAAAATTTGTAACTCAAAATCTTGGAAATGAATGATGTAACCTAAAAATAAACAAAATTTAATTTTAAAAAAATTCATCAGTGCAATTTTGCTTATAATTTTCTGCAATTTATATTCCTTGACTGACTCCACCCTTTTAAACAAGACTATAAACAAAAGCAACTAGCAAGATAATCATATACTAACATTTAATACTGGTAACCCTCACATCTCTACCATAAGGAGAGAAGCATATTTTATCATTTGTACTTATTATTTTGTATACCTTATTCAGGATGTACAAAAGACATGGCTGATGACTGGGGTATTTGGATATAAGTAATTGGGGTTAATCATAATGATGGGGAGACCTACCCTAACATATGATACAGCTGACACATAACATAAGTAAGCTTTAACAATAACTATTCAAGATTAAAATAGAAATAACAAAAAAATTTTATATTTCCATGAAGTTTTGAAGCCAAGGAAGCATTTAAAGGGAAGATATGACATCATTGAATAACTTACTTTTTCTAGTTTCATGAAAATGCAAAGTGGAAAAGAACCCTATGAAGATGATAAGGACTTGTCATCCAAAATCCTTTAGAAAAACTGTAAATTATGATACTTAAAAGGTGAGGTTAAGAGGTGAGAGAGGAAGGTAGTGAGGAGGAATGCGGAGGGACAATGGGGTGAACTGTCTCATCTAGAGGAGGCAGGGGAAGGTGGTTGCAGGGGATGGGAAGAACAGGAAGGCAAAAAGGCAAAACCTTATTCTCATTGAATTAGGACCAGGGAGAGAATGACATGCATACTAAATAGGGTGAACCACCCTACAGGAGCATGGGGGGGAGGGGGATGGGGAAAGGTGGTAGAGGGGAAGGCGGGCTGTTGGGGAGGGATGTCAGAAGCACCCACTTTTGAAAAGGGACAGGATCAAGATGGGGAGTGGACAAGGTGGAAGGTGGGATGGGAGGGAGGGAAATATAGTCAGTCTTTTATAATATATCTACTAGGGTAATGTTCTGCATAGCTACACATGTACAGCATATACTGAGTTGCTTATCTTCCTTTTAAAATCGATTTAAAAATATATATATAAATACTATGATTAATACTATTTTGCATATAAATGGGAAATAAGATGTGCAGGCCAACGGGGCACGGAGATTCACCTTGCCCTATTGGAAAAGTCGAAGCAGGTATGGGAGAGAGCAGATTGGATGAGGGGATATCCTGTGTGACTGTTATTCTGGGGTGGTGGGTAGGGGAAAAATGGGGAAAAAATTGTAACTCAAAATCTGACGGAAATGAATGATGTAAACCAGAAGTTAATATAGCATTTGGAAAAAAAAAAAGAAAAACTGTAAATTGGGACAGCTAGGTGGCACAGTGAATTGAGCACTGGCCCTGGAGTCAGGAGGTCCTGGCCCCTGAATTCAAATCTGACCTCAGACACTTAACACAAAACTAGCAGTGTCACCTTGGGCAAATTACTTCTCAATTTATCTACCTTCCCTTCTCCAAAAAAAAAAAAAAATTGCAAAGTAAGTATGGCTAGAAAAACAATGATCATTGTACATGAAAGTCTTAATTATGCTGAAAAAAAGTCTAATTATAGGATCGTAGGATGGCAGACTCACAGATCTAGAGCTGAAGGGGTAATGAGAGGCCACCTAGTCCACACCCTTCACTATTACAGATAAGGAAACTGAGGCCCATGATTCACTAAGGGTCAGAGGCAGGACAGGAAATCA
The DNA here is from genome assembly GCA_011680675.1 of Gymnobelideus leadbeateri. NCBI lineage: Eukaryota > Metazoa > Chordata > Mammalia > Diprotodontia > Petauridae > Gymnobelideus > Gymnobelideus leadbeateri. The sequence goes on from WOXC01004889.1 coordinate 619,288, forward strand.
GGTATTCCTGACTCTAAGTTCAGCACTTGAGCCATTATCCCAAAAGGCATACTCAGTCATATCATTAGTTCCAAATTAATGTCCCCAGATACAGCCACTGGAACATGAAGAAGTTGCTATACTAATATCTCTTTGACAAATTATTTTAAACAATGAGTATTATAGATTCAGTCCTAGGAATTGGTTAAAAACCTAGCTAAGGGATTAAGAACCTCCCCAAATACTGCTGACTACTGATGCTTTACAAAGGTAATATTATTTAAGGATTAAGAAAAAAAAATGAAATTTCAAAATATACAATCCAAAATTCATGATATATCTTCTCTTACCTTCCAAGAAAACACTGCCAAAGAGGTCGATTCTGCGTTGCCAAATCAGAATCTTTAGAACCAAACAATTTAGCTAGCAATCGAACCACAGCTAAACGCTCTTCTCCATCATTGCTCTAAAAAGAGAAAAAGAACAAATGAATTATGTAACTCACCAACTGATAGGAAATCCTGAGGTAAAAACCACACTAAACAGCACCTTCATATTCCTGCTAATTACAGCAAAACCCACAAAATTATTTAATATTTTTTTCATCTACTACTGGTATTGGAGAAAGAACAGCCTACAAGACAGTCTAACTGGCCAAGTCATTTTACTGCCTTTCACATATATAAAATTAGGGCCCCTTTTAAAAATCTTAAGATTCCCAAATCTTTGACTATACTTTTGATTCTTTAATCCAGGCTCAATTGTATTTGGGAATTATTTATTCCTTTGTCTTTTCCCTCCTACTGCCCTTAGGTATTGGAAGGATGGGAGAGGAATCTGTTTGACTACTTTTTTATAGTCCCCAAAAGTCAATGTAGCATGGTGGAAAAGAAGCTAGTCTCAAAGCCAGTTATCTGGGTTCCAGTCCCTCCTTTGACAAACAATGGCTATGTCAAGTTGCTTAATCTTTCAAAATGATCTAGGCAACTCTACAATTTCAGGTTATAGAGGGGATGGTAACTTGCATTTGTACAGTTTCCCCACCAGTGAGTTCCCTATTCAATAAAATCACAGGTCCAGTCCCTATCTCTATTACATGTCCTATCAAAAACCAAGGCAGTAAAAGAATTTCAATATTGGTCAATTCTATCACTTAATAGCAACTTTTGTAAAGACATGGCAGAGAAAATGGAAAGTGATTCTTTTATTTGATACTTCATTACATTTATGACCTCATATATTCCTGCCAACAATGTATATAACAAAGCTCATCCATGCTTTCTGATGCTGTTTACTGTCCATGTCCCACTGTTAAGAGCTTCACCTAATATTTCAGGATACCTTTTTGTGCTATTTCTTGCAATTGCGTAGAAATCAATGAAGCACACAGCCTATCAATAAATTATCCATTGCTTTTTAACCATCTTTTATAACCATGTTGTTCCAAAAATATTCTGAGAAATTTTGTTGGTAAAGTGTTTTAGCTGAATCACACCTTCACTGTGTCCTTGAAACTTTAATTCCTGATAAAATTCTAAGGAAACTGCATGAAGTTTGTATCATAGGTGAGTTTCAAGGACGAAGTACACAATTTCTCAGTCAGAGAAACCAACACATATCAAGTTCTCATCTGTATATGCTTATATGTATTTGTAAATTAACTGTCTCCTGAGCCCATTATGATAAAGGATAAATGATCCAGGCAAATTAATTTTGGCAGGAGACAGTGTTGTAAAGGATTTCCTATTCACAATGCAAAATGCTTGATGTAGTTAAAGGGTAGAAAAACTCCACTGAAGGAAGGTTATTTATTGTCTTCCTCTGTTACTCTACTGAGGAGAAGGGAAGCAGGAAAAAGCTAACTTATGATTTCAAAGGTATAGGGAACATGCACTGAGAAAACTTGCAGCAATGCAAACTGGAAAATACTGTGCAACTCCTAATCTTTGAGAGATGCCTGTAGTATGTATCAGAATCAGTATGTAAAATCAAGTCTTCCAGACTTGGAATAACTTTCTATTATTATGCCAAAGTAGCTTTTCCAGTCAATCTATACAATAAGATAATTGTGCTCCAGGCTCATTGGTGACTTATTTTTACTTATATATAGCATTGCAGTTAGGCTTGGATACTGGAAAGTATCAAAAAGTAAAAATGTCTTGATTCTCTAAGAAAACTAACTCAGTATCCAAATATATTTATTCAACACCTAAATTCAACACCTAAACACATTCATAGTTCAATGCAGGTTGGAAACAACACTGGAATCTAAAAACTAGTATAATACAAATAGTTATGCACAAATGATAGAAGGAAAAGAAACACTGAGTAATAAAATTTATAAATTTAATGTTTAAAATAAATTTTTACTTTGCAGTTTTATGCTTTTCAAAAAATTTTGCCTTTATAATTACTAGCAAGTCACTGTGCTAGGAAAAGTCTCTGCCCTGAAGGAGTTTACATTTCACTGGAGTGATACAGCATTTAGAGAGCTGAAAAATACTGTGTGGTGCTTTGAAGAAAGCAAACATTTCTGAGAGGGAGAAGGGAGGTGGGATTGCATTATAAGGGATGAGGACAAACTATACAAAGGCACAGAGTTTGACAAAATGGATAGAATATAGAGTGATTTGAAATAAGTCTATAAATACCAATTAGAGACAGAATGTGGAGATTAAATGCCAAACTGACGAATCAGTACATTACGTATGGGCAATAAGGAGTCACTGAGAATTCCTGGGCAAGGGAGTAATATGGTCAATCTTTGGCTTTCTGAAGATAGTTTTGGTCCCTTTGGGGAAGATGGAAAAGGAAAAGATGGAAAAAGGAAAGAATGGAAACAGAGCAAATAATGAGGTAATAAAAGCTTGATCTAGGGTGGTAGCCATGAGAATGAAGAAAAAAGGGTAGATGTGAGGGATATTGGGTTCAATGAACAAAGTCTGTATATGGGAGTGAAGGTAATAACTCCAAGGCTATAAGACTGATTAACTGGACAGATAGTGGTGTCTTCAAGAGAAAGTCTGCAGAAGAAAGTAATACACTGGGACCTGACTGAAATATTGAAACGATACACAGATCCAGATGTCCAAAAAACAATTGGTGATGATATTAAAGCATAGAGAACCCGTGAAGCTGATAAGATCATAAAAATTAGAGAGTATAGATAAAGGTCCAGGATATAGGTGTGAGGAATATCCATGATTATAGAGGATGGAATATGATGATTACCAGTAAAGAGAACTGAAAAATTAACAGTAAGATAGGTAGGACACTCAAGAATAAGCAGCAAAGAGCGGTCCATACCATCAAAGATGTGTGGAGTATGTGAAGTGTGAAGAAAGGTGAAAATAAGGAAGAGGCTATCAGAATTAGCAATCACAACATATTATTACCAATCTTCAATGAGAACAATTTCAGTGAAATGAAACCAGATTGCAAGGGGCTGAGAAGTAAGTAGGAGAGAAAGAATACGAAGGAACACAACAAGAACAAATACCAAGTACTTTCATGTTGTAGTATATTTAATACTGAATATTACTGATGTGCCTATTTTGGAGATAAAAATAATACATAGCACTTACATGCAAGGCACTGTGCTAAGCACTTTATAATTATCATCTCATTTGGTCCTCACAACAACCCTGGGAGATAGGTGTTATTATCCCCATTTTACAGATGAAGAAACTGTGACAAACAGAAGTTAAATGATACGTCCAGCAACACACTGTAAGTGTATGTCTGAGGTCTTCCTGAGTCTAGGCCTAGTGCTCTATGTACTATGGTGCCTAGATGTAGTTGAAGAGACAGCATAGTACAGAAAAATAAGTAATAAATAGCTCTGGCGTCAAAGAGCTGAGTTCAAATCCCACCTACCTATGTGATCTTAGATAAATCATTTAATATCCCAGGCCCTCAGTTTCCTCATCTGTAAACTAAGAAGTCTGAATTAGATATAACCTCTAAGATCCCTTCCAACTCTAAATCTATGAACCTATAATAAAAGATGAATAGGTACATAATTTTAGTCTTTTAAAAATACCATAAACTTAATAAACATCAAAGTAAATTTCTAATAAAACGTAAAATAAGCAATAAAAGTGTATGAGACATAAAACATTTAAGAGAGTAGAATCAAAGAAATTAAGGAAGCAAAAAATGAAATTACTGTGACCCTTCCTAAGCGTATATAAAATCTTGCTGTATTTGGTTTTGTATTTCTCTATATATGTATATGCATGCATGTATGGATATATACATCTATGTACATATATATACATACATATATGCATACACACATATCTGCAGTTGATAGAACTTGATCTTACATTGTATCACTTCATATAGATCTTTCCCTTTCCCAAAAACTGATCAAGAGACATTAAAAAGTTCTCAGAAGGATGGAAAACTATTAATAGCTATATGAAACAATATTCCAAAAATAACTACTATTAAGAGAAATGAAAATCACAACAACGCAGAGGTTTTACCTTGCACCCAGCAAATTGGCAAAGATGTCAAGAGATGGGAACAGTCACTATTGGAGGGGTTGTAGAAAGAGTCACACTAATGCATTGTTGGTGAAGCTAGAATTTGGTCCAATCATTCTGGAAAGGACATCTGAAATAATGCAAAAAAAAAAGTGCTTATAGTATTTTTTCTTTGATCTGGAAGCTTTGGGTTTTGGCTATTATGTTCCTGGGACTTTTCATTTTGGAGTTTCTTTCAGGAAGTAATTGGTGGATTTTTTTTTTAATTTCCACTTGGATACCAAAGAGATTTGGGCAGTTTTCTTTTAGGATTTCTTCATGTTCTAACCTCTTTATTATTATTATTATTGTTGGTTTTTTTGGTCATGATGTTTACAGAGTCCAGGGGTTCAGTTGATTTGTGCTATAGATGCCTTACATTTTCTTCTAATCTTTTTCACTCTTTTGACTTTGATTTAATATCTCTTGTCTCATGCAGTCACTGGCTTCTAATCAGTCTGTTATAGTTTTCATAGTTTATTGCTTGAATAAGGTATTATACCTCTCATGCCAAGCTGTTGACTTCTCTTATCAATTCTTTCTTGCATGGCTCTTAATTTCTTTCCAATTTTTCTTCATGTGTTTTCATTTCATTTATAAAAAATTTTTAAAATATTTATTAAAAAAAAAAAACCTCTTGCTTCATTTCTTCCAGGAATTCTAGTTAGTTTGTGCTCAAGCTGTGTTGTTCTCTGAGGCATTGCCTGTAGATATTTTGGAGTTATTCTATTCTGCATTTGTGTCTTGAGCATCCTTGCCACCATAATAGTGCTTTATGATGCGGTTCTTTTTTTGTTTGCTCATTTTTTCCAAGTAACTTCCTGATTTTGTTCTTGATGTTAGGGGTTGGGTTCTGGAGAATTGTTGCTGCTTTCTCAGAGGACTTGTTGTTATCTAGTCATTTTCAGTTGTGTCCAATTTTTCATGACCCCTTTTGGAGTTTTCTTGGCAAAAATACTAGACTGGTTTGCCATTTCCTTTTCCAGCTAGTTTACAGATGAGAAAACTGAGGCAACAAGAGTTAAGTAACTTGCCCAGGGTCACAGAGCTAGTAAGTATCTGAGGCTGGATTTGAACTTAAGTCTTCCTTACTTGGGGCCTGGCACTTATCTATTGCATTACCTAGCTGCTTCTTAGGACACTTAGTCTTGTATTATTCCAGACTCAAAGAGACAGCAGTCAGATTACAGACCTAGGCAAATTTCAGTGCTATCAAAGTAGTCTAACCAATGGCCTTGGGTTAAGTTCCAGGTGAGTTCTCTACCTGGATTTCAGTCTCAGTAACAGAACACTGCTAGACTCTTAGGAATCAGGTGGAAAGGTCTGCTGGTTCAGAGTTATAGCACTGTAGGCTCCCCTTGGATCTGAGATTCCTGCCCTGATTATTCTTCTGCAGGCTGGGCTAGATGCTAGAGCTGAGATGTGGCTCTGCTCCTGGGGGTCTACGCCATACTTCTGCTGCTTGCTTCTAAACTTCCTCCTTTCAGCCCAGAGAACCCCTCCCTAGGACATCTCAGGGCACAAATCCTCTTTTTTCAGTCCACCCGGCAGCTTATTCCATTCATATCTATCTCTGTTTTTATACCAACACCAAGTGGTTTTGATGACCAGAAGGGCTCTTTTCCCTCTATTTCTATCCTTTTATCATTTTCCCCTGATATTCTAGATCTTTTACTTTTCCTAATGAATTTTGTAGCTATTTTATCGAGTTCTGTATAGCATCCTATAGGCAGTGGGAATAACATTAAAACTGTAGATGAAACTTTGGTAGAATTATCATTTTTATTACATTTACCTCACCTAGTCATTAGCACTGAAGATGCCTCCAGCTATTAAATTTGTTGTTTTCTGAAAGTATACTTTGTAACTGAATTTATACAAGTATTTTATGGACTCTGGCAGACTAATCTCCAAATATTTTATGCATTTTGTATTTACTTTGAATGAGATTTCCATTTCTATTACTGCTTCTTGGGTATTAATGTCATTATAAAATGCTGTTGGGTTATTTTGTAGGCCTCAACTATGCTCTAGCTATTAATTTTTTTCAACTAGGACATTCTAAGTAAATCGCCATGTCACCCATAAACAAGGGAGGGGAAAGGAAGAGGAAAAGCCTTACTATGTGAGCCAGGCACTGTGCTAAGCATTTTATAAGTATTATCTCATCTGATCCTCACAACAGCCTTGTGAGTGTGGTGTTACTGGGATTCCTAGTTTACAGGTGAGGAAACAGACAGAAAGCAGTTAAGTGATTTGCAGAAGTTCACGTAGCTCATTTGAACCCAGATTTTTCCTAAATTCAGATCAAGCTAAATTTGAACTCAAGTTTTCCTGACTACAGGCCAGTGTTCTATCTAATGAACCACCTAGAAAGCTCCGGGTTATACATACCCATTGCCTTTTTTTTTAATGCCTATTATCTCTTGTCTTATTTCTATTACTAGTATTTCTAGAACTATATGGAATAATAGGAAAGTGGACAGCCTGACTTTACTTCTGTACTTCTAGAGGAGTGTGCATCTGTGCTTTACAATTGTATTTAATTTGAAAGCTTCTTGTGTATCTTCATTGTATATGATGCTTAAGATTTGGGATATTATTTTTTATGATATTAAAAAAAGTACCCTATTCTGTAATACTTTGCAAGGTTTGTTTATTTGTTTTAAAGCATAAGTGACTTATACTTTGCCAAAGACTTTGTCTCCCCTACTGAAATAACCATGTGGTTTTGGATGTCTTTGTTATTAATATAATAATATTGATTATTTTCTTATTGTTTTTTGGAGGGCAATTGGGGTTAAGTAACTTGCCCAAGGTCACACAGCTAGGTTTTTGTTTGTATGTGCATTAAGTGTCTGAGGCAGGAACCAAACTCAGGTTCTTCTGACTCCAGGGCCTACGCTCTACTCACTGCGCCACCTAGAGGCCCCAATTATTTTCTTATTGTTATCCTCTAAAGAACAGAAAAGCTTCTGCTTAATAAATGAGATGCACAGGCTCCTAAATAATATGAAATAATACAGATAGAAAAAAACTTGTGGCTGAGAATTATGCTATATGACTATTTTTAGGCAATGTGATAATTTTATGCATACTTTGCTAAAATAGTCTTATTAAATGTTACAATGGATTTCAAACTATTCTAACAAAGTAGTGATTATCAAAATTACCTCTACTGATTTTCTATTAAAAAAAAAAAAGTAATCAATGGAATGGAAAACCAAGTCCTCAAAAATATGCACAAAACAGTAGTGTTGTAAAATTAAGACTAAAAGCTAAAGAAGGCAAGGCCTTTTTAATTAAAAAAATCCCAATGGGAATACAGAAAAGCACTCTAATCAAGAGTAAGTTTAGATCAACTGCTGAAGCCTTATTCCTCAACAAATTCCCAGTATATAAAAGCTGTTAATATGAGAATTCATAACCCCAAATTAGAGGAAATTGAAAGCTTCTTTCTTTCATAATATGTCTGAGGGAAAATTCTTAACCAGACAAAGGACAGAATAGATGATAAAATAAAAACTGACTCTCATTTATAAAAAAAATAATAAAAACCAAAATAACTAGGATAAACTTGGGGGACAAGAGACCCTGTCATCAAATTGTTCTGATAAAAAGTCTGACATACGACCTCTATATGCATTTGGTACAAATATACAACATCACAATTCATTCTCAGACCTAGGCCTCAGGACTTCTGCAATTCTTTGAACACTGTGATGCTCTGATATTGATTAGTTCTTTTTCCAATTGTACCATAACACGTATCCACAAGGACAAGATCAAAATTTATCTTATGCCTCTCTCAAGCACTTTTCATAATCTAATTCATATTCACAGAATAACAGAATTAGGAAGCATCTTATCTGTAGTTCTGTCTTTCCTCTTCCTGCTAGGAGCCCTCAGGTAGTGTCATAGTGCCCAGAGCACTGGACCTGTATAGTCAAGAAGGCCTCAGTTCAAATCTAGCCTCAGAAAGTTACTGGCTGTGTGATTTAACTTCTGTCTGCCTCAGTCTCCTCAATTCTAAAATGGGAAAAATAACAGCATTTACCTCCCAGGGTTGTTGGGAAGATTAAGATGAGATATTTATAAAAATTACTTTGCACAGTACCTTGTACACAGTGGGCATTACATAAATGCTCATTCCCCTCCCATCAGGGAAATGAAAATTAAAAAGCAATTCTGCCTCACCTCACAGTCAATAAAGTAGTAAAGATATTTAAAATGAGAAAAATCATTCTTTGAGGGACAGAAGACAAGAATGCTAATTCACTGCTGATGAAGCGGCGGAGTTCATTGAGCTATTCAAGAAAACAATTTGAAATTATATAAGCAAAGTTAAAATTGTTCACACCCTCTAACCCAGAAATATCATGCTTGGATCTATATACCAAGGAGGTTATTAACAAGACTTTACATACAAAAATGTCCAAAGTGGAAAACAAAATGTATGCCTGGCAATAGGCAAATGACCAAACAGATTACAGTATGTGAATGCAAGGAAATATTACCGTATTATAAGGAATAACAAACAAATTCCAAGACAGGTAAAAAGACTTTTATGGACAGTTTATGACTACGATGACGACCACCACCACCAAAACCACCATCACCACCACCAAATATGTATATAGCAGCTTACTATGTGCCTGGTACAATGCTAAGCTCTTTAAAATTATTATACAATCATCTGATCCTCAGAACAAGCCTGGGAGGCAGGTGCTGTTGCCTCCAGTTTAGAGATGAGAAAACTGAGGCAAGTGACTTGCTCAGGATCACACAGCTAATAAATGTCTGAGGTCATATTTAAATTCAAGTGTTCCTCTCTCTATCCACTGTATCACCTAACTGCAATTCGAATATACATCTCCTTTCTGTGACTTCTTCTAGGGAATATACTTTGCAAAAATTTGGCGGGAAGTATTTGTGGCCACATGGTAGCACTTTAATGAATGCACATTCAGTTCATAAGTCTGTTGTGTCAAAACACAAGATTATTATAATTTTTTAAAATTAAACCATTAAACATAGCCTCCCAGAACCTGACCCTTTTGAGGACAAGGGTATTGTTTACTCTGATCTTTACTGGATGCCTCCTCCTGACCCTCGGCTTTCAAAGGTACTAACAATGTAGATTCTACCAAACTGGAAGGGCTCCTGCCTAGAAACAAGCTTAAAGAAGCACAGGGAAGGTGTATAACAGTAGGCATCAAAGTAAAGCACTTCATTTCAACCCAAGAACCAGTCATATACAGAGGTGTGTAGATTTAAAATAATTCAATCTAGTCTAGTGGTAGCTACTCATTAGTATTTGTTTAAGGAGTTAGGGTATTTGAAATCTCATTATTACTCCTAATGTCTGAAGGCAAAGAACTGACTTCTCCCTACTCCTTGAGTCTGTAAAATGGGGGTGATGAAAACATTTACAAAGTATTTTACACAAGTTTCTTTACATATATTATCTCATTTGAACATCACAACAACCTTGTGAAGTAGGTAGTGGTATTACAATGCTCATTTTATAGATCAAAGAAATTGAAGCACAAAGAGTTTAAGTGAATTGGTCTAAATTATGTAACCTAGGTCCTATGATTATTATATCACAGTATTTTCCATATTCACATTACAGGAGTATCCCAAGTGCCACTTAAAATAATGTCTATAAAAGACTTTGAAGAAATAAAAAACATTATACACTTGTAAGATCCTGTCATTTTCCACTGGATTAGAGCAGAGGGGAAGATGTACTCCAAAGAAAATATACTGGATCCTTACACCAGGGAACAGCCTAATGTTACTAAGCCTCACCGAATAAAATCCTACAACAAACCTATCTTCCATCAAAGATGACTCTATAATAACAGCATTACAACACATCTACACTATTGTAAATATTTATTTTTGCTATTGTTCTCTTCTACTAGGCACAGATAAAGAAACGACTATATCATAAAATACAGAATATAAATAACAATTGTGTGATTCTTTTGAAGCATGTAGATTATTCAGTATCTCATTAATCAGGAATGCAGTTAATGAAAAATTTCTTAATATTCATTTTACTAGCAATATGTTTTAACTTATATTCTCATAATTATAACAGAAAGAGTTCTTAATTGTCTAACATATATCTTTTTTTTTTTAAATTACAAAAAAGGTTCAAGAAAACTATGCAATCCTACCTTTAGTTTGAATTCAAGTTGTGGCATAACTGAGAGCAATAAATGAGGATCTATTGCAAAAAGTTCCTGAATCAGATCAAATACATGTTCTGATAGATCACTCACTGAAGATCTTCCTAACACCAGAACTTGGTTGAAAAACTGTAAAAAAGTTAAAAAAAAATTAGCTCATCTTAATACAACTTGAAAAGTTGTTTTCTTAAATAATGTAGAATAGATATTGGCCATGAGAATTAACCAAGGAAAGGTGACATTAAAAGAGTTTATTCAGTTCTTGCTTTGGACATTGACAAACACCAAAAACACATAAAACATTACTAATAATCAACAATTTGAAATTACATTATGTAACAGAATACTACAGTTTTGTTTTAAAATTTCCAGAATATAATGGAACAGATCTTATACTTGACTCATTTAATACTAGAATAAAGCCTATAAACACCAAGTATTTTGACTCAAAAGAAAAAAAAAATGCAATGTCTACATAAAATCCAATTACAACATGGAAAATAAACCAGGACACCAAGGATATATGATTATGTTGGTTTAAGAGTTCCCTCCTTTACAAGTAAGTTATAAAGAATTACCTGAGTTTCATAGAGATTTAGTGATTTACACATGGTCACACATTAAGCATCGGTGTCAAGATCTGAATTTTTGAATAAATAAAAGGTCTTTTTGACCAAAAGTTCAATGCTGATTACACGAAGCTACCTATCATCATTACAAAGAAGGCTTCCTTAAAACAAGGTTTCTATAGCAGAAATCTTTTGTTGATCTTATTAAGAAATTAAACATAATGAATAATTACAATTTTTTTTTCTGATTTATGTCCTTGGAACAATCTGTCTGTATTCAAATACAAAAAAAGGAAAGCTAAAATTTTAATGCTTTTTTTGTTTTCCTATCAATTTTCATCTCTTCCTATCTCAAACATTTAGACTTAGAACATTAGCCCTTTAAGGTTTCCAAAGCATCTATTCCTGTTTCACCACTCCACAGCATACTAAACTAAAAATCCATTAGCTAGAAAAGGTAAAAGGTAGTGAGTTAAGTATATAGCCAAAGCACTATTCATTTTCTAATTCACTAAAAAAGAGGTGGGATATTATCTGTTTTATTCTCAAAATAAAGTTAAAAGGAAATGTAAAAATTCTCCATGCCATCAGTGTGATTCCTGGCACCATATTTATCTGGGTAAAATTCTATATGAAGGGGTAATCTGTAAAATTCCTTATAAAAAATTGACTTCCATTCCTGTTAGGAGCCTTTCAATGTAACATAACATTATGGAGATTATTCTCAACTTTTAGCTCAAATGACTGAGACAGTGATATATAGACAAGAAACCACAAATGTCCAACATAACTATATCTGTCTTTAAAAAGTTATTATACTTAAAGTAGTTTAACTTCAATCTCAAGAAACCCATTAGAATGAATTGTATTACAAATACGATGACCTTAAGATTGTTAAAGTGAGGGCGGCTAGGTGGCGCAGTGAGTAGAGCGCCGGCCCTGGAGTCAGAAGGACCTGAGTTCGGATCCGGCCTCAGACACTTAACATACACAAAAACCTAGCCGTGTGACCTTGGGCAAGTTACTTAACCCCAATTGCCCTCCAAAAAGCAAAAAGATTGTTAAAGTGAATAGGCTTAAATTATTAAATGTTAAAAATTTATACATATAATACAAGAGTGAAATTTTTCTTCCTCTTGAAGGCCTTGAATCAATGAAAAAAGTAATCACAATCACATGGAATAAAAATAACTTTGTTGTTTCATAAAAGGAGGAAATATGAAGAGCTTTACTGAACAGTCTTGATCTGAAGAGCAGAGCACATGTGATTCAATAAACATAATAAAACAAAATAACAATCTCCATTATATAAAATTAGAAAGCTTTTATACAGATCAAATCAATGTGATAAGATTAAAAAGAATACAAACTATGGGCAAAAACTTTTGAATTCAGTGATTCAGACTAAATTCTAACATTAGTATATAGAAAACTGAAAAAGAATAATATCAAGTTACTTTCCAAGACAATATTCAATGGATTTGAACAATTTTTCTAAAATCACGAATTATCAATAACCTGCTAAAAATGTTCCAAATAACCAACAAATAAAAATTAGAACAACCATGAGGTATCACTTCATATCTATCAAGGTGGATAATATGTTAAAAGATGGGAAAACTCATGGTTGGAAGACAGCTTCAAATATTCTAGAAAACAATCTGGAATCATACAGGAAAAACTGCCAAACTGTTCATACCAAGGATGTTGACATCAAAAAGATTAACGTGTATATAAATTTCACAAGTAGTCTTATAACAACAAGCTGAATACAAATCATTTGCCTACTGACTGGAGGATAGCTGAAGGAATTATCATATATGAATGCAAGGGAATATTATTGTATGATAAAGAATATAAATATGAAAATTTCACAAAAACATAGAAGATATACAAAGGTATGCAGGATGAAGGTGAGTAAAAATAATAATGGATACAATTGACTACAACAATAGAAACAAAGTCAATAGAGCGGTAACAAAAATCTAATCAAATAAATTGTTTCATGTTAGTGTGAGTACAATTCTAATAAAATTAAAGGATTCATTCCTCATTTCTGGTAATAAATGATATTCTATATGTTTTTGAAGGAAGTTACTTTGTTAAAAATTTGTTTGGGTGTTTGTCAAGAAGTATGTTTTCTATCAAAGCAAAATGTATAATTTTTGAGGTGGTCAGAAGGGATCAAACCCCAAAAGTTCAAGTTTATAAATTACAGATTAAAAGTTAAAACAGATACATACATTGGCAATGGATGCCTCGATGATCTGGACTGTTCTTTTCAGTAAGACTTTTGCAAGATCAAATGCTTGTTTATTTAAGTTCTAAAATAAAGAATGAAAAGGATTCACATTACAAAAAAAATGAAAGCAATTTGACTGAAAACACCTTCTACTGATCTGGAGTAAATATCACCATGAGAAAATTCCATTTTTTTCATCCACCAGCATGTTAAGTACAACATTAAAAGGCACAGATATACACTCATAATCAAATAAACGAATCTTATAAAATAATTAACTTTCTGTTCTCTCCCCTTTTATCCAAATGGTGAAATGAACCTGAATGCAGAAATCTGATAAACTAAACCATGAATCCAGTTTGAACCAAATATAAATCTTTTATTGAGCTGAAAGTCAAATCGTTTTAACTACTAAGAAACAGTACCTATTTCCTACATCTACTAAAATAGAATAACTAAAATGTTTTTATCCAAACTGACATTTCATTTATTTTTACTAAACATCTGCTATGCCAGAGTAATTGTTCCTCCATTCTTAGTCCACATTAATTGCTCGTCTTATCTTTCCCTATAGAACTAAATGGACCAGACATTCAACTGTTTTCCCTCTTGGAAACTGATTCAAAGCTCCAGGGTTTCTTTCTTTCTTTTGAAAGGCTGCCATGCTAGCTTGTTACAGTGTAAGGAAGTTAATATTCCTAAAATATTAGGTTTCAGGTGAAAACAGGTCAAGCAAAGTATTTGGCCCTCAGTTTCCTCCTCTATAAAATGATGAGGTTATGTAATATGAACTTTAATATCCCTTCTAGCTCTCTATGATGCTATGTCTTACATTACCCTTAAAAGTGTATTTCACTGACATTATAAACTCTATAATCTAGGATCTGCAAAAAACAGACTAGATCCACTGAAACAAACCTTATTGAGTAAAACCAAGTTATATCCATACCTGAAACAAAAATCTGTATCGCAAAGAACCTCTTAGAAGATGCCAAAGTTGGTTCCTCCTGACATACATCCTTTTCCATAATTTGCTGAGATTCTTAGCATGGCATAGAACAAGGTCAAGAGAAGCATTCCATTTCCCACTATGCTGACACACTGTTCAGTATTTATCACTAGCTGAAAGACTTGACTAACTAAATAACACATATCCAATTAGCTCAATGCTTCATGGGAATGAAATAAAAGGTTTTCTCAAATAAAAGGTTGCCTGGAGTTGACTCAAAAATTAGAAGCTAGATTTAACATCATCATATATTTAGAAGAAAAGAAATTAAGAGCAAGCCTTTAAACACAGCACAAAAATATTAATATCTTTGAGAGAGTTAAGGAAAGATGTATAATACTTAACGCATAATCAGATGCTTTCCTCCTACTAAACAATATCCAAGGAAAAAAGGAAATGAAACTTTGGGAGAGAAAGGTAGCCAGCTGACTTTTATATCCCTGATTATCACTACAGGGATGGCAGGCGGGAGTACAATAACTGTGTAAAGTCGTATGAGGGGGGGAAAAGAGGAAAAGAGAGAAAAGGGTGTTAAAGCCTAACTTAAGTCTACTTTTGAACTACACCATGGCTTGTTCCTTTGTTAATCCTTTCATCACCACCATACTATTGCTCTCTCCACTACTCTGGCATATAAACAAAGTAAGTGTGCTATGAGATTTGATTGTATTTCAACATCTTGGAATTTAATAAGAAAAAGAACACCAATTTTTTTATTTGGGTTAAAATTACCATTTTCTCTGCAGAGAAGGTTGGGATACTGTAGAGAAAGCATTCTTGACTTTGAAAAAAAGTTTGAACACAATACTGGTTGATTTGGAATTAATAGGGTAACTCCCATGGAGTTAGCTTTATTGTACTGATACCTACAATATTCTATGATTTCTTTTCCTTTTTTGTGGATGGGGGAAAAATAAAGGTTGGGAGATAGGAAATTCCATTATTAACATCTTTATAATATGCTGACCTTATGTGCAGGAATGAGGTTAATAAGAATAGAATCCAATAATTCTTGGGTCACTCCATCACCTTCCATGATGATAGAACTCATCAAGTCCAACATGTGCATTTGTACCTTCTTATTGTGGCTATTGCTAAAAAGGACAAAGAATAAATCATATTAAAATTTTATTTTAAATCTAGAGATTACAACCTTTAAGTAAAACCTTAGGATAAAAGGGCTATACTATCACTTCTCAATTTACTACTCTATGTATACATTAGTAAGGCCAAGCGGTTCTAATTTCAACTACTGTGCTTACTTTCTCAACCAACTATTATTCTGCAAAGAAGCACTAACTTTATGAGAATCTCTATGAGATAATGGGAATCTTTAGTTTTCCCAATACATATTCACGCAGAGAGCAGAGGTTTAATTAAGTAGGATTAGGATTTATGTAAATGGTTCTTGCCCCAGTAGGGCCCAAAGTATGAACTAGTCAATCAAAGAACATAAAGCCAGTAACAAGCCAGCTCTGCTTAGGCTGGAACTGAGTTCTAAGAGTATTTATTTAATTCATCCATGGCACAAAGTGAGGAGACAGGAAATACTGGTAAGGCACCAAGCAGGACAAGGGAAGCTAATTTTCTAATTCCTTCCATTGTATTCCTTCACTATTATAATTGAAATATTGAGCATTTATATAAAATCAGAACTATCCAGATTCAAATCTGCACAAAAGTGCATTATATCAACTAGAAATGAGTTACTAATACATTAATAGTTATATTAATGCTGAAAATTCTAAGTCTTACCACATACAGCAAAAAGTTCTTACCTGCTCTGTATCAATTTAACTAGAATAAAAACAATGACACAACAAAGCACAATGGGAAAAGCAATCGATGTGGAGACAGTTCACTTAATTATAGATATAACACTGGGAGCAACTTATAATCTTTTTTTTTTTTTTTTGGAGGGCAATTGGGGTTAAGTAACTTGCCCAAGGTCACATGGCTAGGTTTTTGTTTGTGTGTGCGTTAAGTGTCTGAGGCCGGATCCGAACTCAGGTCCTTCTGACTCCGGGGCCAACGCTCTACTCACTGCACCACCTAGCCGCCCCAGCAACTTATAATCTTTCAGAGTCTCTGTCTCTGTGTTTTTATTTAAAATACTGTCATCTATTTTCATTGCCATTCTATCCCTACCCCCCCAATTTATCTACCTTACAGGGGACTCACAAATAATGGCCATTTATACCTGTAAGTCAAAGCTAGGGCTCACACTACTAAATGGAGTAATGTGAATTAACTCCATTAACTAAAATTTCTAGTACCATTCGCCAAAAGCTGAATTAACAAAAACATTTTACTGACTTCAATTCTGTGTTTTAAAAAGTCCCCTAACCATATATATATATATATATATATATATATATATATATATATATATATTTTTTTTTTTTTTTAAATTTAAGACATACAAAGAGATTTTAAGTCAAAAGAAACAAGAACATCTGGGCATTTTTATTTCTCTTTATTAATTATTCTGAGGACAAGAAAGTATTTTTTCAAGAAAAAAAAATAAATCTTGTTATGAAAGAGATTTCAAGGGAATTTGTAAAAGGAAGTGATAGTAATTTGAGGTACCAAATCTTAGCATTAAGAAAACTGAATATAGAAGTCATGTCTTACATATTAAGAACACCTTCTGAACCATTCAAAATATTTTTACATCCATTAGTTTATATTTTCTAACAAGAGGAGGATTAGGAAAAGTAAGGAGCATTTAGCTAAAATTATTCACAATTTATTTACTCAGTTTAGGAATTGTCAATGCCCCCAAAATCACAAACCAAATAGGCTAGGATGTCAGCAAACATCTCTTTCCATCTCCCTTCCTACTACCCTGGTAATTGGTGAATTATATAGGTCTTTCTGCTCTCTATATTTTGACCATATTACTTCATTTGCCTTTTTGCACTGCTGTGAGAAGTATGGAAAAGGAAAAAAGTAGTGAAATATAAGTTTCTATTTGTAGGCATACTAGTAGGAGATCTGAAGGAGGAAATGCTGAAACTTACTACTAGCTTTTCAAATTGTCTGTGAATCTCTTATTTATATTCTCTCTTTTGAGGGCATAAAAAAAAAGTTGACAAGATGGAAACTCACTGACAAATAAAAAAGGTGAAGATGATTTTAACATTCAGTGCAAAAATATCTGTATTTATTGACCGTATTTTAGTGGCAGATACTTTACCAATCTCTGTAGCTTCAAGTGCCTCTATTACAGAAAGGGGTGGGGGTGGGGACAGGATAAGGGTACTATGAGGGGTGTGGAAGAAATAAGGGGGTTACCCAGGGAGATGGATGTGCACAGTATTCTGGCAAAAAAGCTATTTTTAGTATTTTAGTTGGAGTTGGGAGCTAAACTACTTAAAGTCTAGCTCAACAAACTAGTTAAAGGAGATCTGTTTTCTACACAGGTCAATACTTTACTACAGAAGTAATAACTTAATTGGAACTTTGACTAAGGAAGAAAAGAGGGCTAATTTGAGGAAGCAAGAACACATAATTTTGGACTGAAGTGAGGAATTCTGGACTACTGAGGATATTAGAGAGCAAGGAAGATTTTAAAAGGGAAGTGGGAGGTATTAAAAAAGTATTTGCCTAATTTCCAATTTTGCCTAAAACACAGGCAAAGTGCAACTAAAAACCCTTTTCTTATCTCTCTTTAGTCTGGTTCAGAAAACTCCAAACCCTAGACTACCCTAGTCCTTCAAATGTCCTCAACTGAGGACTCTTAAGCTCAGTTTCTTCAAGCTTATTCCACTATCTTCCCATCAAATCTTTGCCTCTCCCTTCTAATACATTCTTTATAACTGAAATTCATATAAACCTTAAAAAATATCTATAATGTAATCCGTAAACATATAAAATCTGCTGTACAAGATATGAATCATATACTATAATAAAAACTCTAATGCTTTTTAAGCACAATTATATACAACTATACTATAATCTTTTCAGAAAGGAACTACTTCTGTAGCCTCCCATGGTACTTAGTATAGCTGTGAGTACTGGGAAACAAGTTAAGCCCAAAGACACATTTCCATTATTAATTTTCCATTGAGGTTCCTCTCTCTCTGTGAAATATTTTGCTGGAACATAATTCTTTTTATTTCCCAAAAAATCTTGACAAATGGTATGTGGAAGTAAAAAAAGAATCAAGAGATTATGAGGAAATCTAAACAAAGCAACATATAAAATATATAGCAACTTACTTGATCACTGAGAAGAGAGTTCTAAAAAGTTGAATAAAAATTTCATTGCAATCTTCCAATTCAAAGCAGATGTTATAGGATTTAACCCAAGCTAAATTCTAAAACAACAACAAAATCATTCAATTACAAATATAGGGAATAATTTTACTCAATTAATACTATTACACCTCCTTTGAAAATAATTAAAAATCAAGTTTTTTAAAACTATAGAAGCACAAGAGGCATGCAAGCTATATATTTTGAAACATTTACCTGTGACTAAACACTTTCACCAAACAAAACAAAATTTAAAAAGCAGAAGAGATTAAAGGTTAAATATTTATTTTCCAATTATTTAATAAATCTGCTTGATGAGAACACAGAGCTTTCAGATTAAATTACTTTAAAAAAATTAAAGAATTTCAAAATTTTCATTCTCAAAACTTAAAAATTCTAATGGAATATAGTTTATGTTACTAGAACATGTAAGACTAACTTTAATTTGGCTAAACAAACTGTGGCACATGAATGTAAAGGAATATAACTATCCTGTAAGAAATAATGAATAAGAATAACTAAGAGAAGCATGGCAAAACTTATAAGAAGCACTGCAGAGTGACATATGCAGAACCTGGAAAAGAATATACACAATGACTGTGATGATGTAAATGGAAAGAACAAAAAGACAAAATTGGAAAGCTGTGTAATTATGGCTTAGCTTGAGAAAATGAACTTCCTTTATTGGCAGAAATGGTGAACTCTTGAGTATGGATGGTATATGTGGCTGCACCAGCACATAGGAGGGGTTACTGATTGACTAATGTATTAGTTGGTTTTGCTAAATTGCTCTTTTCCTCTTCTTTTGAAATTTTTCATTACAAAACAAAGTTTGTTGGGTAGAACAGGAGGAAGGTTATATAAATAAAAGCAATATAAAAATAAGAGATCAATATAAAAAATTTAAGGACTTGATAAATATTAAACTGGGAAAAAAAGTGAATGTCATATAAAATAAAAGCCATTTCATGCTTCAGAGTGGTCTCATTTCTCATTGGCCCTACTATACAAATATGAAGCGCAATACCATTTAAAACAAAGTTCTTACCTCTAATAAGTAAAAATATCTATTAAATTGTGGACTCTTAGTATCTTCCAAACCTTTTAACTGTCTTGTAATGAATAAAAATATGTCCTGTAAAACAAAAACATAAAATATATCAACAAAGAAACCAAAATAATATTATCCCTTGCATCATTAATGCTGTGGCTATAATAAAAAATAAAAATAAAAACTTTCTCCTTAGCTAAATAGTTTGGTATTGTATAACTGGACAAATAAGTAAAAACAAAAAATATTGCAAACTTGTAGAAACGGGACTGTAAAAGTAAAAGCAACTATTCATTTCCATACATCTTTAAGTATTCTCAGATTGTGGGGGAGCAAGTCAACCCACATAACATAGTTCCAGTATAAAACACAAATACACAAATATTCCCCTAGCATACCACCCCTATTCTCTGCCCACTATCCCGTTCCTCCATCCAGGCAGGAAACTATTTCTATAGAATTAAGCCAGGTGTGGGAATTTTCCCCACTATTCAGCCTGTACATACATTCATGTTCAGTACTTAGTCTTGTACATGCGAGACGTAACTATAAAGTAATGAGAGTGATTCTCTTCTGTAGCTTGTGGAAGCAGAGGAGGAATGACCATAGCAGAGACATGTAGCAACATGCTTCAACTTGCAGCAGGAGTAATGTCAAGGTCAGCAGTCAGTCTTGTGCTAGCAGCTGTGAAGAACATAAGTGTGTGCTGTTTCATGTCAGCATAACAATGAGTGACCAATTTTAGATCAAAGAATTAATAAGAAATTTTGAGTGAAGTTACACAAATCTGCAAGTGAGACATTCAACATGTTAAAGGAAGTTTTTTTTTTTAAACAGACTGAGCAATGACAGGAGTAAGAGTTTTTAACTGGCACAAGAGATTTAAAGAAGGTAAGGAAGATGACTATAATATTGCTTGAAAGTCACCAATCACCTATGAGAATGATTAAAACATTGGCAAGTCAAGAGTTCTGTCCATTCAAACAACTAAAACTAAATTTATGAGGAGGCTGCTTCTGAAAGAGAACTTAAATGCCAATGTTTCTGGAAAGACCAAATTATACATTTTAAGTAACAAACTGAAACACCGAAAACTCGACATCTGTTCTTATCTTTCAGGGGAAGGAAGCTGGATAAAATAATGAGAACTTTAAGGGGATCTTTGACAGGATGAAACTGTGTTTCTAATGGGCATGAAAAACCAAGTGTCAAAGTCTTCTCTGTAAAATGTCCAAACTTTCTTGTAAGCCCTCACAAAGTATACATGTGAGCCCCTCTCCAAAGCATGCATGCATATCAAAAAAATGAGACAGGTGATTTGGTTCCTTGACACCAGTGTCTTTGTTTATGCAAAATTCATCCTACAAGGTCTAACACAGGTCCATTATGCAAAAATTCTGAAGCATGAAAAATTCTGTGCAACACAAAAGGGATGAACTGTGACCCAATAATTGGCTTCTTCACCACAACAAAGCTCTAGCTCACAACATGCATTCCATTAGTTCTTGAACAATAGTATTTCCCAGCTTGATCACCCACCTTATTCACTAGTCTTGGTTTTGGATGACTTGGACTGTTTGAAAAAAATTCAACCTCCTCCCCTCCCCCACTAAAGAACAAAGATTTGCCACTTAGAGGCAATAAAACAAAGAATGTAACAAAGACTCTGAAGGCAATTCCAAAAAAGGAATTACAGAAACATTAAGAAAGCAGCATAGTCAAAATGATCAAGTTTCCAAAGTGAGTACTTGAAAAGAAAAGGCTATGAGGTCTACAAATTTGTTTTTTTATGCCAGTCTCATTACTTTATAGTCACTTCACACTGCCACCATATTCACTTTATTGGGGATGTTTTGTTAATATTAAACAAAATAAACAGTTTTTGGAATCACCCCCAAAATGTCCCTTTAAAGTGCTATTATTATGGGTACACAGGTTATATGAACAAAGTATTAAGCCTTGATATTTCTTAGTAAAGATAATGTAAGTCATATACTTTTATTAGATGAAATGGTTAATATGAAAATCATTAATTCTATAGGACAGGATAGGCAACAAATTACAAAAAGTAGAAAGCTCTTAAAAAATCTACTTTACCTTGAGTTTGTCATGGGAAGTATATGGTGCTTCTGGAGCATAGATTCGGAAAATATCAGCCAAACAACATGCTACAAGAAGCCGTACATCTTTGTTGGGATTCCTGAGGAAGAATTCAGATGCAAGATGCAAGGCTAGAGGGAGATACTGCTGCTTCTCATCTTCGGAGTCCTGATCCATGTCCATAAAGGTTTTTACTACCATCTGATATAAAAAAAAAAAGTCTAAATAAAACGTACAAAGGCACTATCTTTATTAGATATCAACAACAAATGTATCATTTAGAATAACCAACACCATTATTATGCAAAATGGTCAACGCTTTTAACTATTCAGCTCAAGGTATACCCATCAATTTTTTAAAATCTCAATTTCTACTTAATTGTTTTTTACTGAAACCAGAACAAGAATTTTTCCCAAATTGGTCAAAGAGAAATGAATGAAATAATTTCTATAAAACTATTCTTCAAAATATCATATAAAGCCATTAATTCTTCATTATTCATTTGTAGATTGTCTATATGATCCAATATTACCAAGAGATTTAATGATGTTATGTTGATAATCTATTTCCTTACTCTATTCACTTTATATGCAATTAGAGAAGGAAAACCTCTGAGCTAAATAAATACATACTCCCAATTTAACCCAATATTCTGCAAAATCAAGAAATAGGTTGTAAATATTTATGTTGCCAAATCTGTGCTGAGTATAGTTACCAATATCTTAAGTTATTTGTATTTAGAAAAAGTCTTACATCACATATTAAGAAGCCATGCTAATTTGATTATGAAGAAAAACATCTAATGAAGGCAAAAGGCCTTAACTAAACTAAACATAATTATACAAAAGAATACTTATTTAATTTTTAACTGTTCTCTCTTATTGCAAAAAGCCAGTAAGTATTCTTCAATCTATAAAATAAAATACCTGTCCTACCACAGACATAAGGTTATATTTCCACAACCTTTGTACAAAAGGCCATTTTCAGACATGGAAATTTAACAGCTCATATGCATTGCCTTTTGCTGTCAGATACACTCTAAGTTACTTTTGCTGAGGTTTTTTTCTTTTCCTTTTCTCCCCCCAATCTTTGTTTCTCAGTGCCTGATACCTATTGATGCACTGAAGAGATGGATAGCTGGGTAGGAGAGAAGAGCGATATAGTTGAAAACAACTGTGATATACCAATAAAAAATTTTAAAAGGTATAACCTGGCAAAGTCAGAGGCAGTGCTAGCAAAACTGCAGTTTGGTTTTGATACTCTCCCGTTTCCACAATGACATTCTTTTCTTTTTCCTTGGTGCCTCCTAATGAAGTCTATCTAATGAAACATACAACGAGTGCATCTTTCTAAAGTAGAATTGATAATCCAAGTGCCAAATATTAATGGCCTAAAGTATGGCATGTCCTCAGGGTATCTGCTTCTTAAAAATAGGCTTATTAATAGTATTTTTATATATTTGAAAGATTTAATTTTAAAACTTCCAATTCCAGATCCATTCCCTTCATCCCTTGTGACCCACTCCCCCTGGGAAGATAAGCAATTCAGTATATGTTGTACATGTATAGCTATGCAAAACATTATCATAGTAGATATATTGTAAAAGACTGCTTACATTTCCCTCCCACCCATCCCACCCCCCACCTGGTCCATTCCCTACTTTGATCCTGTCCCTCATCTATAGTGGGTACTTCCAACCTCCCCTCCCCACAAGGATGCCCTCCCATCCACCATCCCTCCTCTCATCTCCCTTCCCCCTACTCTCCTGCAGGGTGAGATATCCCATTTAGTATGTATGTCATTCTTTTCCCTGAGCCAAATTCAATGAGAATATGGTTTTGCTTTTTTGCCTTCCTGTTCTTCCCCTCTCCTGCATCTACTTCCCCCTGCCTCTTCTACATGAGATAGTTTACCCCCGTCCCCATCTCTCCCCATCTCCTCTTGCCACTTTCCTCTCTCACCTCTTAACTTCACCCCTTAAGTATCATCCCTTCCCATGAAATTCGACCTGTGCCCTCTATCCATGTATACCTGTAAACATATATACACACATTTACATATGTATTCATATGTGAAATATAGCCAGTCTTTTACAATATATCTACTATGGTAATATTTGGCATAGCTATACATGTACAACATAAACTGAATTACTTATCTTCCCAGCGGGAGTGGGTGACAAGGGAGGAAGGGAATAGATCTGGAATTGGAAGTTTTAAAATTAAATCTTTCAAATATATATAGAAATACTATTATTAATACTATTTTTCATATAATTGGGAGATAAGATGTGCAGGCATTGGGGCAGAGATTCATCTTGCCCTAATGGAAAAGTCGAAGGGGATATGGGAGAAGATATGGGAGAGAGCAGATTGGATGAGGGGATATCCTGTGGGACTGCTATTCTGGGGTGGTGGGTAGGGGAAAAATGGGGAAAAAATTGTAACTCAAAATCTGGCGGAAATGAATGATGTAAACCAGAAGTTAATAAAGCATTTGGGAAAAAAAATAGGCTTAAGAACTCAAAGATTTTAAGATCAAAGGAACACAACCAAAATGGCAGGATAAAGGGGAGTAAAATACGGAACCTAAAATATAAATATGATGTAAATGGCAGTTCAAGGTTGCTTACATAGTACATAGTAGTATAACATAATAAGAGAATGGCAGAGGGTACAAGATGGTAGGGAAGTATACCTGATGGTATTACACCGGTGGTAGGAAGAGGGGTGGAACTGTCAAAAATTGAGGTGTTAGCAGCCTCTCATCTGTTCAGTTTAGAATATTCCTTTCTTTCTTCACAAGAAAGCTGAACTCCAACAGGAGTTCATTACTACCAAGTACTAAGGCAGATGAGGTCCATTCCTTAGCTCTTGCCTCTTATTACTTAGGTAGGTAGAGACTCCTTGGCAAGCCCTATTCAGAGGGGCTGAGAGGCTTTTATGAACCAAAACTTGTTTTCCTTAAACTGGAGCTAAAACAGGAGCCTGTGCTTTGCCTACTTCCTCCTATGACATAACAATACTCTCACTAACAGCAAAAATTTTAATGGCAAGTGGAAAAGAACTCTGGATTTGGAGCCTGGGCTTGGAGCCCATCTTTATTATCTGTGTGATCATGAACAAATAATTTTCCTTCTTTAGGCCTCAGTTTTCTCAGCTATAAAATAAGGAGAGTGGACTAGATGACTTCTAAAGCCCATTAAGATCTAAATCTGTGCTTTCTTCTTCTTCTCTTCTTTACCACGAATCACAAGAAGGTGAAAGAACAGTGCTAATCCTGGCTCATTTTCTCAAATGGGATTTGGAAGCCACTTTACTCCAGAATATCAGGGAGGCTGTATCTTTTATGCTGCAGCTCTTATTACTGAACATCCAAGGACTGAATTTGGAGGTCTCAATGTAGCACCTACTGCCATATATGGAGGCCCTACCTATTCCCCTCTATGTTCTGGAACCATCAGAGAAAAAATGAAATAATATTTCAGGCTCCTGCTGAGTACTAAAACACCCAAATCCTTGAGAATAAACCAGGAACCAAATATATATTCTTTGTTAGTGTTATTTTCTGTCTGCATCAATACTTTAATATTGAGAGAAAGAATATTAGTAAGGGAAATCAGCTAGGAAAAAAAAAACCAGGAGGGCACAGGATTAAAGGAAAAATTTGAAATGGTTGGTCAGCAAGAAAGGCCACTTCAAAGACTGCAGAAAAGGAGACACTGGGGAGTGCTGCTAGGAGATTTAAGACAAAGGCAAGAAGAGAGAGCTCCCAGGGTAACAGAAAGATGCATAAAAATTATAAGCAGGGGCGGAGTAGAAACAGGACTTCTGCTTGGCTCCAGCTTCCACCACCTCCAATCCATGTAAAAGGGGACTCTGAACAAACTTTGGAGCTCCAGAACCCATAAAATGACAGAGAAGCTAACCTCCCGCTGAGGACAGCCCGGTGGCTCGGCAGGGAAGACCAGAGCAGCACTCTGGGAGCTGACCCTAGCCCCGCGTGAAGCAGAGGTTTTAGTCCCAGGGAGGGCCTGGCCAGCAGCTGGGTGAAGGGACTCCAGAACACTAGCAGCTGTGGTATTTCCAGAATTACCAACACACAGATGCCAAGGACAAAATGAGAGGTCACTGCAGTATAGACTTTGGGACCAGTATTTGGGAGTGCATGGCTTTTGCCCACTGAGTAGCCATGGCGCAGCTGCAGCCACATGGCAGCTTCAGCTCCTGGCCTGCAGACTATGGGAGGACCAGGTGATCAGTCTGGGGGGTAAGAGCTCTTGCTTTAACCTCCCTGGATCTGGATTGCGGTCTGGGGTGGAGGTCCTGGGGTGTGTGACCAGCTTGCTAGAGCGTGTGGAGGCTTCAGAGAGGGCACCCAACTAATACCTCCGGCAGCTGAGAAAACCCCAGCATTTAGACCTTCCCCTATCTGGTGGCAGAGTCCTACTGTGGCAAAAAATACCAGGGGTCTAATGACTGAGCGGCAACATGAGTAGGCAAAGGAAGCAAAATAAACAGAATACCCCAACTTTACATTCCTACTTTGGCGGCAAAAAGTATCAAAGCATGGAACAGGAGGAAGACAGTGAAGTCAGAAGTCCTGCACCAAAAGCTTTCAAAAAAAATACAAGCTGGCTACAGGCCACAGAGGACCTTAAGAAGCAGATAAGAGAAGTGGAGGAAAAATTAGGGAGAGAAATGAGAACAATGCAAGAAAATTATGAAAGGAGAGTCAACAGCCTGACTGAGGAAAATAACACCTTAAAAATAGACTAACTCAAATGGCAAAAGAGGCTCAAAAAGGCAATGAGGAAAAGAATACCTTAAAAAGCCAAATTTGCCAGATGGAAAAAGAATCTCAAAAACTCACTGAGGAGCATCATTCCTTCAGAATTAGACTTGAGCAAATGGAAGCTAGTGAGTTTATGAGAAATCAAGATGCTGTTAAGCAGATCCAAACAAATAAAAGAATAGAAATCAATGTGAAATATCTCATGGGAAAAACCACTGACCTGGAAAATAGATCCAGGAGAGACAATTTTAAAATTATTAGACTACCTGAAAAAGCCATGATCAAAAAAAAAAAAAAAGAACCTAGAAATGACCCTTCAAGAAATTCTCAAGGAAAATTGCCCTCATGTTTTAGAACCAGAGGGCAAAACAGAGGTTGAAAGAATCCACCAATCACCTCCTGAAAAAGATTCCAAAAAGAAAACTCCTAGGAATATTATAGCCAGGTTCCAGAATTCCCAGATCAAGGAAAGAATACTACAAGCAGCCAGGAAGAAACAATTTGAATACTGTGGAAACACAATCAGGATAGCACAGGATCTGGCAGGTTCTACACTGAGGGATTGAAGGGCTTAGAATATGATATTCTGGAGGGCAAAGGAGCTGGGATTAAAACCAAGAATCACCTACCCAGCAACACTGAGTACCATGTTTTAGGGGAAAATATGGTCATTCAGTGGAATAGAGGACTTTCAAGGATTCTTGATGAAAAAACCAGAGTTGAATAGAAAATCTGACATTCAGATACAAGAAGCAAGAGATGCTTGAGAAGGTAAACAGGGAAAAGAAATCATAAGGAACTTATCAAAGTTGAACTATTTACATTCCTACATGGAAAAACAATAATTGTAACTGATGAAACTTTTCTCAGTATGAAAATAGTTGAAGAAGGGTATATGGGCATATGAATACATATGTGAATGTGTACATATATATGTTTACAGGTATACACAGAGGGCACAGGTCAAATTTAATAGGAAGGGATGATACTTAAAAGGTGAAATTAAGAGGTGAGAGAGGAATATAACGAGAGGAGATGGGGAGAGACAGAATGGGGTAAACTATATCATATAGAAGATGCAAGGGAAAATGGTTACAATGGAGGGGAAGAACAAGAAGGCAAAAAGGCAAAACTTTATTCTCATTGAATTTGGCTCAGGGACAGAATGACATACATACTAAATAGGATATCTCACTCTACAGGAAAGTAGGGGGGAATAGGATGAGAGGGGGGGATGATGGAAGGGAGGGTAGGCTGGGGGAGAAGGGAAGTTGGAAGCACCCACTTTTGAAAAGGGACAGGGTCAAAACAGAGAACAGAACAAGTGGGAGGTGGGATAGGAGGGAGGGAAATATAGGTCAGTCTTTTACAATATATCTACTATGGTAAGGTTTTGCGTAGCTATACATGTACAACATATACTGAATTGCTTATCTTCCCAGTAAGGGTGGGTGACAAGGGAGGAAGGCAATGAATCTGGAATTCAAAGTTTTAAAATCAAATGTTTAAAAATAGATAAATATTATTATTAATACTATTTTACATATAATTGGGAAATAAGATATACAGGTATTGGGGCATAGAGATTCACCATGCCCTACTGAAAATGTCGAAGGGGGTATGGGAGAAGATATGGGAGAGAGCAGATTGGATGAGGGGATATCCTATGGGACTGTTATTCTGGGGTGGTGGGAAGGGTAAAAACAGGTGAAAAATTGTAACTCAAGATCTGGTGGAAATGAATGATGTAAACCAGAAGTTAATAAAGCATTTGGAATAAAAAAAATTATAAGCAGACCATAAAATAATCAAGAAGGAATGCCAAAGAACAGGAGTAAAAGATGTTATCTGGGGAACGTACAAGAGGAAGAAAAAAATTTGTTTTTAGCAAGGGTAAGGGATGATAAGTAGAGAACTCAAATGAAGGGTTTTATTATGGATGCTGGATGGACCCCCTGTGTTGAATATAATGGGAGGATATGGACAAGAGATCCACAGAACAAGGATTGACATGGATGGATTTCAAGCTGCTATCATTTAAGCAAACATCCAAATCCAGGAGGCCACAGATCCACTTGAATGTGTTTGCATAATTTCTGCTTATCTCCCATTTTATTCCCTTCTCAAACCACTAAAAGACAAGCTAAATTAACTTTAGACAGAGTACCCATACTATCTAAGGCTAAGCATAACATTAAACATTCTATGCTATCTACTTCATTCCCTACTTTGGAAAGATCCAACCTTGTTCCTCAATCCTTTTTTTGGATCAGCCCTACTCTATTACTCACACTGCCCTCCTGGGTACCACCTGGTACCTCTTCTAAACTGATGATTCTTTCTAAAGGAAAGAAAATTCCAGGCTGTCAATTTGGACCATAGGAAGGCTTCAAAGGAAGGCTTTCAGTCAAGATAGTGTGATATTTACAGTATGATCACTGTAGCTGCAGAATTTTAATTTTAATTATAAGGAGAAACAGAGTTCCAGTAAGACTGCTTGAATCCAGGAACAACTGGTTGCTAAAAAAATTTGTAAAGCTTAAAGCTATTCTTTCCTTTCCTAACAGAGCCTGTCATGCCAGAAAATGATAAAGGAAAAAAAATTCCACTTTCTGCCACTAGATGGTAATAAATTCAAGTGGCTAGATATGAAAACCAAACTGGAAAAGGGCACTTAAAAGATAAAATGCAGGGGGGAAGAGAATGTAAATCTTGCCAAATTACCTGTTATACCCACTAGCACAGTGGTATAGTTTGTGGAAGCTCTTTTTTTTTTTTTTTAAGGTTACTGATTTTGCTTTCCTCTTCCCTACACATAACTGGCAGGGTTCTCCTCATATGCATCCCTAAATCAGTTCTATAATCCTAAAATAAGCATTAACTAATTTTCAAAAATTTCAACACTTCTAATAACTTAATGTATTATTACAAACTTGAGAGGAAGTTAGAGGTCCAGCCTTAGAGTCATAAAGACTTGTTACACCCTGGCCACATGACCACACATGAAAATCATAATTTCCCAGCAGAGACAACGTCCTAAAACTAATCTAAAGCAGCATAGCATGGTGGATGGAGCATTGCACTTGGACTCAGGAAGACCTCGGGTTCGAGTCCTATCTCAGACACTTACTGCTTGTCCCTAAGGAAGGCCTTTCTGTGTCTCAGTTTCTTCATTTGTTAAGTTAAGGGGGTAGGGAGTAGATTTGGTGGCCTCTGAGGTCCGTTCTAGCTCTAAATTTATGATCCTATAATCCCAATGGCCATAAATTACAAAGAACAAAGATTTGGTACTCTCAAGGATAACATAAAGAATGTAATTTGGGACTGCATTAAGTGATTTATTTTCCCGAAACAGGAAGATGATTGTCCCTGCACTCTGCTTCGTTCAGACCATAAGGAAAGCTCTGTTTTCAGTTTTGTGTATCAGGCCTTGAAGAACAATGATAAGCTGGAAAGGACCATATGAAGAAACTGGGGATGTTTTGACTAAGGAAGAAAAATATCAGTGGAAACACAACTGTCTTCAAGTATCTGATGAGATATCATATAGAAGAGGCATTAGACTGCTCTGGCAGCTCTAGAGATTAGAAACTAGGCACAATGGGTAGAAGTAAATTTTCAACAACAATAAAAGTGCCCAACAATCAGAATTATTCAAAACAGTAATAGGATTGCCCCAGTAAGTAGTGGATTCATTCATTCCCCTTATAATATAAAACTTATAATAAAGTTTTCAAGCAGAATCTTAATGACCACTTGTCCTATGTTGTACCATGGAGCAAGAATATTTTTTTCCTAACATTTCTTGGAAGAGATGGCTTTTGGGGTCCCTCCTAATTAAAATTCTGTTATCAAATATCTAGGGACTGACCTACCTATAAACATATGACATGTTTAGATAACTGTAAAACTATAGTGACAAATTAAAGGGAGGACCTAAAAAAATGGTGGTTCATAAATAGCACTGAGTAATAAGATAAAAATGACAATAGTCTCCAAAATATTTCATGTACTTAATCAATATAAAATCAATCAAATTCCAAGGGATTTATTTATAGCATTTAATAAAATGATAATGAAATTTATAGAGAAAAATAAATGGGAAATATAAGAGGCAGGTTAAAAAAAGGCTAATGAAGATAGTATTCTCTCAGAATTAAAATTTATTTCAAAGCAGATAGCACTAGCCAAAAAATAATTAAGTAGATAAATGGAATAAGTTCCACAAATCCAACCAAAGGAAAATCAAATTATTAATCTTCATTATATAGCAAATTATTAATCTTTACATAGCAAAATCTGACCCTCCCATTTGCATCAATCAACTCCAACTAATTATCCACTAACCCGAATTAGCAAAGAATTGAAAAGACAAGTCAAAAGCTAGAAACAACTTATTTTCAAATCACTTGAATTTGATCCAGCATCAAGTTTGGGGTCAATTCCCAACATATCTGAGAGAAGGAGAAGTTATAAAATGACTGGAAAAAAATAATGGGTGGTAATCAATAAACCAGTAATTAGCAACCTACATTCCTATTTTCTCACCTAATACAAAATCCTTTTAAGGAAGATTTACCCTTGTGTATGGAGTATCCTTTATAAAATAAAAGGATAGAGCAAACAGGTTATCAGAAGGAGATTCAACAAATAAACACATTTTCAGAGAGTCTTAAAAATGAGTGAAACTACTTATATTTTTATATCTTAGTAGTATTCAAAAGCATTTGTAACTGGATCTTTAGATTTTCCAAAATTTCTGCACTTTGATAAAAGTACTCAGTAACAATGCTTTAGTATTTTTTATTTTCTCCAGTTTTCAAGGCGTGAAAATTACCTACTTATTTTGTGCCAGTCAGAGCTCTGGGACATATTAAATGTGCGCCTATATGAGTACTGGGGGCTGGGAAGAGAGATGCCCTAATGGGAAAATGTAAGCTTCCAAACACAGAGGTTCAAAGGATCATGGGCTATTTTAAGCCCTCCCTCCCTCCTGATTGCTGGAAACTGCTTGAGTATACTACTGGCAACCTTTTTTCTAGTCCAACTAATCCTCAAATGTCCGCTTTCTCCTATGCTTTCACCATCTATTTCTTCTTTCCCGTTAGCTTCCTCACTGTTCTTAATAGTAAATAATAATATCAACTACCATTTACATAGTGTCCACTATGTGCCAGGCACTATACTAAGCACTTTTCAAACATTTTATTTAATCCTTACAATAATCCTTTGACATAGGTGTTATTATTAATCTCATTTTACAGTTGAGGAAATAGAGGCAAATAGATTAAAGGGGCTTACCCCAAAGTCACATAGCTAATAAGTATCTGAGGCCACTTTTGAACTTAAGTCTTCTTGACTACAGGCCCAGGACTATCCACTGTGACACCTAGCTGCCTATTCTGAGCTTTTTGCTGGCTGTCCTATATGCCTAGAATTCTCTCCTTCTTAGCGTCCCTGTTTTCTTTCAAGTCTAAGTCCTTAACTAAAGTCCAACTTTCTATAAGAAGACATTCTCAATCCCTCCTAATGCTAGTTCCTTCCCTCTGGTAATTATCTCCAATTTATCCTTATTATATATAGATTTTTGAAAATAGCTGTTTGCATGTTATTTCCCTCCCTCATCAGACTGTAAGCTCCTTGTCTTTCTTTGTATCCTATGCCTGGTGTACAATAGGTGACTAAGAAATGCTAGTTGACTAATTCCCCAACCACTGTCCTGATCCCAATGACAAGGAAGCAGGACTTCAAAGGTTTGGAAGATGCCACCCTGTGATTTGGTGTTTTTTTGTTGTTTTCTGTAGAACTCTTCCTGGAAGGTAAAGCTCTTCCAGTGTCGCAAGAGCAATATTCAAAAGGTTCAATGCTGCCAAAATGCTCAAACAAGCACTCTTATTGCTTCCATTATTCTCTGTCCTCTAGCTTTTAGTCCTCAGGACCAACAAAACAGCATTTAAGGTCAACAGGCATCTTGGATATATGTCCTTTTCACCAAACCCGAAAGTCTTCTGCTCCTAATACCTCGGTGGGAGGGCTACTCTGCTTGTTTTTGAATCACCCTTCTCCTTTTTGAAACTTACTACTTTGATTTCCTCAATTTTATTCTACCTTGGCTCCCCTATGTCTCTTATTATCTCTGTCCTCAGATAACTTCTCCTGCCCTTTAAAGATGAGTATTTCCTAAGGTTCAGTACACTTTCTCCATTAGAAATATAATCTACTGGGGCGGCTAGGTGGCGCAGTAACAGCGCCGGCCTCGGAGTTGGGAAGACCCGAGATCGAATCTGACCTCAGAAAATGAGCACCCACACATAAATAATGACTAGCCGTGTAACCTTGAGCAAGTTACTTAACCCCAATTGCTTTAAAAAAAAAACAACGGAAATATAATCTACTCTCAAGCTTTAACCATTAGTTCTTGGCAAAGGGATTTCAAAATTATTCTAACATCCCTATAGATCTGATCCCTCTCCCAAATAAATATCAATCTTCCATTTCTAGTGGTCAAGACTTGTGCACTTGATCACAAGGCACACCTGACACCTCGAATTCTAATTTATTTTTTTTCATTTTTCCTATTTTTGTTGAAAATCATTCCCCTAGTCTTAAAAAAACACCTTCATATTTGTTGCTTTTATATCACTTATTTCCAAATATATCACTCTTCCTTCCCCTCCCTGGAGAAGTAAAGGAGAATAAAGAGGTTTAGCAAAACTAACCAAAAATTTGAGAGTATACTGATGTACCACACCCAGTCTCCCACCTCAGCAAAAAAAGAGGAGTTTGTAGCTGTAGTTGTTGTTTTTGGAGGGATGGGAAGGGAGACTGCTCTTTTACATAATTGTAGCCATTGTGTACATTGTTTTTCTGGCCCAGCTTACTTCCTTTTGTATCTCTTCACAGGGGTTCTTAAAGTACACTAATATTTCATCATTCAAGTACCAAAATTTGTTTAGACATTTCTCAATTTTTCAATTTTTAGGTATCTGTTTTGTTTCCATTTCTTTGCTACATCAAAAAGTGCTGCTATAAATATTTCAGTGTATATAACACCTTTCTTTGGGTCTCCAACCTCTGGGGGCTCCCCCAGTCACGAAAGGCAGGTTAGTGGAAATGAAAGATACACTAAATTTGGGGTCACAAGGACTAGGTTTAAATCATAGCTCGGCCATTTGTTAGCAGTCTGATGATGGACAAGTTACTCAGTTTCTATAGTCTTATTTTCCTCATCTGGAAAATGAGAGGTTGGACTACATGATTTCTAAGACCCTTCCAGCTTTGAATCAATTATCCCTTTCCTTTGCCCCTAATACTCAGTAACTAAGTCCTCAACAATAATATGCCTTACCGTGTTTCATCAACCAAAAAACTTTTTAAATTGTTGATTCTATAGTCAGCGTCCTACTTAAGGGCATTATCAAATCATCCCTGGACTACTCCAATATATTGCTAATTGGTTTCTAATATGATAGAATCTAGAGCTGGAAGTCACCTTAGAAATAATTTATTCTAAATGTCCTTATTTTACAAGTTGGAAAATGGTTGAGTGCATACTAATATCCCCAACCCTGATTCAGACAGTGAGTTATCTTAAGATAATAGTACTCCCACAGAATAAAAAAAAAAAAGGCCTGACAGTAATGCCACTACTAGGTATATATCCCAAAGAAATCAAAATAAGAGTGAAAGGACCCATATGTACAAAAATACTTCTAACAGCACTTTTGTGGTAGACCCTACAAAGTAGGTATCCACATCAAATGGAGAATGGATCAGCAAATTATGTTATATGAAGGTAATGGAATATTACTGTGATGAAAGAAATAAAAGGGACAGCTTTAGAGAAAACTAGGAAGACTTACACTTGTATTACCTGATTTAAATAGAAGTGAAGTAGGAAAACAATTAATAAAATTACTTTAACTATTAAGCTTAAGTGAATACCCGAAAAGTAATTGATAAAATTACTACAATGCTTTAAAGAAAAACAATTTTGGGGGTGGCTAGGTGGCACAGTGAATAGAGCATTGGCCCTGGAGTCAGGAGGACCCGAGTTCAAATCCAGCCTCAGTCACTTAACCCCAACTACCCTCCAAAAAGAAAGAAAGAAAATTCCTCTGTTGTTAGCTTTAAAAAAAAGAAAGAAAGAAAGGAAAAGAAAAAGAAAAACAATTTTAAAAGACATAAAAACTCTACTCAGTACAAGAACCAGAACATTGATGAAGTATGCTTTCCACCTCTCCATACAGAGGTGATGGATTATGGGTTCAGAATGAGACAACTGTTCTCAAACAGAACCAATACACAAATTTGTTTTGACGGTACTTGTTTATTATAAGGTAGGGCTTTAATTTTTCAGGTCAGAGTTGTGGAGCTGGGGAACAGGGGAGAGTGGAGATTGTGATGGTGATAGTCACACACACAAGAAAGTCAATGTAACATTTTAAAAATATACAAAAGGAAATAGGGGGAATTTAAAAAAGGGATAAAGACAAGTAGAGTACGACCATGCTAAATTTAATAGAGACTTTAAAAAAATAAGCTGTAGGAGGGGAGGAGCCAAGATGACAGCATAGAAGCAAGAAGACTCCCTGTGCTCCCCCCATAACCATCTCGATTACCTATAAAAAACGACTCTAAACAAACTTTAGAGCTACAGAACCCACAAAGTGACAGAGAGAAACAAACATCCTGCTGAAGATAGGCCAGCAGACTATCAGCAAGGGTCCACTGCAGCATGGCTGGGAAGAGAAAACCCAGCCACATGAGGGCCCATGGTTTTAGCCTCTGAGCAACCTGACCAGCCTCATCTGTAGGGACATTGGGAGAGTGAATGACCAGCAGCTATGGCAGTTTCCAGAATTATCAACCCATAAATGCCAAAGACAAAGTGAGAGGTCAGTGGACTTTGGGAACAGGAGGTCCCCGAGTGTGGTCCCGCCTCTGCACCCAAGAGGGAGAAGTGGCTGAGGCGTGGTGGTCTCTGACAGGCTGCTTCAGAGCTCCTGGCCTGCAGCTTGTAGGGGGACCAAGCAACCATTCTGAGAGATAATCACTCTTGCTTTAACCTGCTTGAATCTGGATTGCTGTGTAGGGTGGAGGTCCTCAGGTGGGTGACCAATTGCCAGAGCCTGTGGAGGCTTCAGAAAGGGCATCCAACTTAATACCTCTGGCAGCTGAGAAAACCCCAGCGATTTGGGACAAAGCTCTCCTCTCTGGAAGCATAGTTCTACTGTGGCAAAAAGCTCAAAAGTCAAGTAACTGAGCAGCAACATGAGCAAGCAAAGGAAGTAAAGCAAGCACAGCAATCTGACTTTGGGTTCCTTTTTTGGGGACAAAAAAAATCAAAACATGGAACAAGAGGAAGAAAACAAAGTCAGAACTCCTGCACCAAAAGCTTCCAAGAAAAATACAAACTGGTTACAGGTCATAGCTTTAAAAGGATTCTGAAAACCAAATAAGAGAAGTAGAGGAAAAATTGGGAAGAGAAATGAGGATGAAAGAAAATCATGAAAAGAGTCAACAGCCCGACTGAAGAAAATAACATCTTAAAAAAAAAAAAAAGACTAACTCAAATGGCAAAAGAGGCTCAAAAAAAGGCAATGAGGAGGAAGAATGCCTTAAAAAGCCAAATTTGCCAAAGGGAAAAAGAATCTTAAAAGCTCACTGAAAAGAATAACTCCTTCAGAATTAAATTGGAGCAAATGGAAGCTAGTGACTTTGTGAGAAATCAAGATAATATTAAATAGGTCCAAAAGAATGAAAAAATAGAATCCAATGTGAAATATCCCATTGGAAAAACCACTGACCTGGAAAATAGATTCAGGAGAGGTAATTTTAAAATTATTGGACTACCTGAAAGCCATGATCAAAAAAAGAACCTAGAAATCATCCTTCAAGAAATTCTCAAGGAAAATTGCCCTGATGTTTTAGAACCAGAGGGCAAAACAGAAGTTGAAAGAATCCACCAATTACCTCTTGAAAAAGATCCCAAAAAGAAAACTCCTAGGGATATTATAGCCAGGTTCTGGAGTTCCCATATCAAGAGAAAATATTACAAGCAGCCAAGGAGAAACAATTTGAATATTGTGGAAAAACAATCAAGATAACACAAGATTTGGCAGTTTCTACACTGAGGGACTGAAGGGCCTAGAATATAATATTCTGGAGGTCAAAGGAGCTGGAATTAAAACCAAGAATCACCTACCCAGAAAAACTAAGTATCATGTTTCAGGGGGAAATATGGTCACTCAATGAAATAGAGGACTTTCAAGCATTCTTGATGAAAAAACCAGAGTTGAATAGAAAATCTAACATTCAGATACGAGAAGCAAGAGAAGGTAAACAGGGAAAAG
The DNA here is from genome assembly GCA_011680675.1 of Gymnobelideus leadbeateri. NCBI lineage: Eukaryota > Metazoa > Chordata > Mammalia > Diprotodontia > Petauridae > Gymnobelideus > Gymnobelideus leadbeateri. The sequence goes on from WOXC01004889.1 coordinate 656,376, forward strand.
AAACCATAAGAAACTTATCAAATTTAAACTATTTACATTCCTACATAGAAAAACAATAATTCTAACTCATGAAATTTTTCTCAGTATGAGAATAATTGAAGGGAATATAAATAGGTGTGTGTGTGTGTATACACACACACACACGTATATTTGTATGTGTACATACATACACACATGTCTGCATAGGCATGTATATGGGCATATGAATACATATGTGAATATGTCTACAGGTTCATGTGTACATATTCATAGAGGGCACAGGACCAGTTGAATAGGAAGGGATGATACTTAAAAGGTGAAATTGAGAGTTCTGAGAGGAATATAATGAGAGGAGGTAGGAAGAGACAGAATGGGCTAAATTATCCCATATAGAAGAGGCAAGAGAAAACTGTTACAATGGAAGGAAAGAATAGGAAGGCAAAAGGGAATGGGTCAACCTTACTCTCATTGAATTTGGCTTAGGGAGGGAATGATATATACACTAAATAGGGTATCTCACCCTATAGGAGAGTGGGGGGAAAGGGATGAGAGGGGGGATGATGGAAGGGAGGGTAGGCTGGGGGAGAGGGAAGTTGGAAGCACACACTTTTGAAAAGGGACAGGGTCAAAGTAGAGAATAGAATAAGTGGGGGGGTGGGATAGGATGGAGGGAAATATAGTCAATCTTTCACAATATATCCACCATGGAAATGTTTTGCATAGCTACACATGTACAACCTATAATGAATTGCTCATCTTCCCAGTAAGGGTGGGTGATGAGGAAGGAAGGTGAAGAATGTGGAATCCAAAGTTTTAAAATCAAATGTTTAAAATGCATGCACACGCGCGCGCGCGCACACACACACACACACACACACACACATCATTATAATTATTTACATGCAACTGGGAAATATGATATACAGGCACTGGGGTATAGAGATCCATCTTGCCCTACTGGAAATTTGGAGGGGGAATGGGGGACAATATAGGTGAGAGCAGATAGGGGGAGGGGGGTATACCGTGGGATCGATGTTTTGGGGTGGTGTGTAGGGGAAATATAGGGAGAAAATTTGTAACTCAAAATCTTGTGTAAATGAATGATATAAACTAAAATTAAACATAAAATTTAATTTAAAAAACTGTACATAAGTTATTTTCATATATAACCGTTTCATGTTCTTTATATATAGAAATGTTCTTGTTTATTGATGTCTGTCAAATTCATTTTAAAAAAAGGAATATTAAAAAAAAAATTCTGAACCTCAATCTATCATTATCTCCATTCTCATTAAAGGACCACCCTACCATGAAGCCCTTCCTTCTTTCTTTATTTCTTATCTCCTACCTCTCCAGTCTTCCTATGTACTACTACTCCCAGACATGTCCCCTTTAATTCAATGACACTGGTGAAGGCTCTGGGCATTTTCTCAGGCTATCCCCCATGACTATAACATTCTCCTTCCTCTTCTCTGACTGCTGAACTCCTTAGCTTCCTTTAAGTCCCATATAAAATTCCACCTTCTACAAGAAGCCTTGCCTGTTGCTCAATCACATCCAAATCTTTGTCACTCTGTTGGTTTTTTTCATGACAAAGATACTGAAGTAGTTTCCCATTTCCTTCTCTAGCTCCTTTTATAGATGAGGAAACTGAGACAAACAGGGTTAAGTGACTCGCCCAGGGTCACATACCTATGTATCTGAGACACTGCCATCAAGGTGCTTATTTCAGGTCCTCATTACCCCTCATTTAAACAAGCAGAACAGCTAGCCAACTGCACTCCCATTCTCTAAACTAGATCTTACCTTCTACTCCCAAATATGTGTGTGTGTACACACATACCTACACACGTTTGCACAGTGTCTCCTCCATTAGATTGTAAGCTCCTTGAAGGCAGCGACTATCTTTTGTTTCTTTTTGTATCCCTAGAGCACTTAGTAGCACATAGTAGTCAATAAATGTTAGTAAACATTTATTTCAACAGACATTAAATCCAAGTCATTGTATTAGGGCCCTGGGATGACACAAACATGAATGTATGGCCTGTTATTTAATGATGGCAACACCTCTCCCAAAGAGCCAAATTTAAAATCATGGAATCATGCTTTCCTTCCCCTCCCTTACCTCTATAGTCTACATTTCCTTTCTTCCTTTTCCTTATTTATCCTAAAATATGTCTTGTATCAAGTCAATAAACATTTTTAAGTGCCTACCTACTATATGCCAGCAATTGTGCTAAGTGATAGGGATACAAAGAAAGGCAAAAACAAAACAAAAGAACACTTGCCATCAAGGTGCTTATTACAGGTCCTCATTACCCTTCATTTAAATGAGTAGAATAGCTAGCCAACTGCTCTCCCAGCATCCAAACTAAATCTTACCACCTACTCCCAAAGTAATACATTCATTATTAGATCACTGTCAAAGTGATTTTCCTACTAGTCTTCAGTGCCTGACACTCAGGGCCTTCAACATTCTGGTTCTTACTTTTCTAACATTATTTCATAGTTATCCCTCCCACCTTTGCAGACTCCACACCTGTCAAACTGCTTTCTCCCACTTCATAATGGGATAGTGTGGTAGAGAGAGCATTGGACTTCTGAGTCAGGAAGCCCTAGGTTCAAAGACCACTTTGGGCACTAAGCCCTAGGGCAAATCAGCTGACCTCTGACCCCAAAGATTCCTCACTTATAAAACAGAATAATAGCTCCTACCTGAAAGTTGTGAGGATTAAATGAAAACCAAATTAAGACTTTTGGAATCCCTGAAGTGTTATACAAACATGAATTCTTTTTCTTTTTTTCCCTCTCCTTCCTCCTCCTCCTCTTCTTCCTTTGGTCTTATCAGGCTTCTGGAGCAGTCCCAAGGGGAAAATTATGCTTTCTGAGTTTGTCAAGACTTATCCAAGGGGGCTGCTGAGAATAAGTCTGCTAGCAGCAGCTGGGAACAATTTGTGAGCAAATTTTTCCCACGTCTTTACCAAGCCTGTACCTTTAAACATTCCACTAAAACTCAAATTCTAGTACAGCGTCACCACCCCATATAACTTGAGCAGCAAGACCCACTCACAAAATAACATCAGACACTTATTATCACTGGACTGTGACTTGTCAATAAAGACAGAGGGCAACAAAACTGACTGGTCACAATAGGGAAGGGTTTAAAACTGGTTTAAAACTCATTTTCCATCAGCTGGTCTGCGACTATAAAAATATCATGCCAGCCAAGATGGTGGATTAGGGGAAGTCACTCAGCTGAATTCTCTTAACATTCCCCTCAAAACTAATTTTTAAATAACACCTCAAATCAACAAAAGGTCGGGGTGAGACCTTTTTCCAGACTATCCAGAGACCACACATGAGGTAGGGGCAGCTGACCCAGGAGATCCCAGCTCAGAGAGGATAAGGGGGCTGGACAAAATCAAGAAAAAGGTTGAGAAAATGACCAAACAAGAGAACAAACAAAAAATTTCACCATTAAAAGCTACTACAGTGGTAGGGAATAAGATATAAACTGAGAAGAAGATAATGTGAAAATAGCTATAATAGCTATAAAAAAGGCTCAAAGAAAAATGCTATCTGGAACACAACAAGAATTGCTTGAACAGTTAAAGAAAGACACAAGAGTGATAGAGGAAAACTTGGAAAAAGAAACCAGAGTGATGGAAGAAAACTATGAAAAGAGAATTAATTTGGTAAAAACAGGCACAAAAAATACTGAAGAAAGTAACTTAAAAAACAGAACGGGCCTGATGATAAAAGAGGGACAAAAATTAACTAAAGGAAAGAACTCCTTAGGAGAAAAATAGGAGAATTTGGACAAATTGGGGGGAAAGGTACAAAAGTTCTTAATTCCTTAAAAATTAGAATTAGACAAGTGGAAGCTAATGACTCTATACGACATCGAGAAACAATGAAACAAAGTCAAAAGGATGGAAAAAAATAGTAAGAAAATGTGAAATATCTCATTGGGAAAAAATAACTGACCTAGAAAATAGATCAAGAAGAGCTAAATTTAAGAATTAGTGGACTACATGAAAGCCATGATCAAAGAAAGAGCCTAGACATATTTTAAGAAATTATCAAAGGAGAGGGGCGGGCCGAAGATGGTGGAGTAGAAACAGCACTTCCAAGGTGCTCTCTCCCAAACCACTTCAAAATCATGTAAAAGGGGACTCTGAACAACTTCTGGAGCTCCAGAACCCACAGAATGACACAGAGAAGCTAACCTCCCACTGAGGACAGCTCAGCAGCCCTGCAGACAGCGGCTAGAACAGTGCTCTGGGAGCTAAGCCCAGAACCAGGTGGGCCGCGGTTTTAGCCCCAGGGTGGCTGGGCCAGCAGCTGGTTGGAGGGACCCCAGAACACCAGCAGCTGTGGCGATTCCAGAATTATCAACACAGATATGCCTAGGACAAAATGAGAGGTTAGTGCCCTATGGACTTTGGGACCAGTATTTAGGGAACTTGTCAGCTTCTTCCCCTGGGGGCGAGAAGCAGCTGAGGAGACATGGCACAGATGCCATTTTGCAGCTTCAGCTCCTGGCCTGCCAACTGTAGAGGGATCTAGCAATCAGTCTTGGGGGGTAATCGCTCTTGCTTTAACCTCCCTGGATCTGGATTGTGGTCTGGGGTGGGTATCCAGCTTGCCAGAGCATGTGGAGGCTTCACGGAGGCCACCCAACTAATACCTCCACAAGTTGGGAAAACCCCAACATTGGGGACTGCAGCTCCTGTGTCTGGTGGCAGAGGCCTACTGTGGCAACAAGCCCAAAAGTCAAATAATTAAGTGGCAACATGCCTAGGCAAAGGAAACAAAATAAACAGAAAAATTCAACATTAGACTCCTATTTTGGGGGCAAAGAGGATTGAACCATGGAACAGGAGGAGGACTGTGTGGTCAGAAATACTGCACCAAAAGCCCCAAATGAAAATATGAGCGGGTTAAAGGCCATAGAGGACCTTAAGAAGGACTTTAAAAATCAAATAAGAGAAGTATAGGAAAAATTGGGAAGAGAATTGAGAAGGATGCAGGAAAAGTATGAAATGAGAGTCAACAGCCTGACTGAGGAAAATAACACCTTAAAAAATAGACTAACTCAAATGGCAAAGGAGGCCCATAAGGGGAATGAGGAGAAGAATGCCTTAAAAAGCTGAATTTGGGGGCGGCTAGGTGGCACAGTGAATAGAGCGCCGGCCCTGGAGTCAGAAGGACCTGAGTTCGTAGCCAGCCTCAGACACTTAATCCACACAAACAAAAACCTAGCCGTGTAACCTTGGGCAAGTTACTTAACCCCAATTGCCCTAAAGGGGCGGCTAGGTGGCGCAGTGAGTAAGAGCGCCGGCCTCGGAGTTGGGATGACCCGACATCAGATCTGGCCTCAGAAAATGAGCACCCACGCATAAATAATGACTAGCCCTGTAACCTTGAGCAAGTTACTTAACCCCAATAGCTTTAAAAAAAAAAAAAAAGCCGAATTTGCAAGATGGAAAAAGAATCTCAAAAGCTCACTGAGGAGATTCATTCCTTCAGAGTTAGACTGGAGCAAATGGAAGCTAATGACTTTATGAGAAATAAATCAAGATGCTGTTAAGCAGATACAAACAAATGACAGATTAAAAGGCAATGTGAAAGGTCTCATGGTAAAAACCACTGACCTGGAAAATAGATCCAGGAGAGACAATTTAAAAACTATTGGACAGGGGTGGAGCCAAGATGGCGGAGTAGAAACAGCTCATCCAAGCCACTCTGCCCCCAGATTCCCCCCAAACTATGTAAAAGGGGACTCTAAACAACTTCTGGAGCCCCAGCACCCACAGAACAACACAGAGAAGCTAACCTCCCACTGAGGACAGCCCAGCAGCCCTGCAGGAAGGACCAGTGCAGCCTGACTGAGGAAAACAACACCTTAAAAAATAGACTAACTCAAATGGCAAAGGAGGCCCAAGAGGGCAATGAGGAGAAGAATGCCTTAAAAAGTCGAATTTGCCAGATGGAAAAAGAATCTCAAAAGTTCACTGAGGAGATTCATTCCTTCAGAGTTAGACTGGAGCAAATGGAAGCTAATGACTTTATGAGAAATCAAGATGCTGTTAAGCAGATCCAAACAAATGAAAGATTAGAAGGCAATGTGAAATATCTCATGGGAAAAACCACTGACCTGGAAAATAGATCCAGGAGAGACAATTTAAAAATTATTGGACTACCTGAAAGCCATGATCAAAGAAAGAACCTAGAAATCACCCTTCAAGAAATTCTCAAGGAAAATTGCCCTGATGTTTTAGATCCAGAGGGCAAAATAGAGGTTGAAAGAATCCACCGATCACCTCCTGAAAAAGATCCCAAAAAGAAAACTCCCAGGAATATTATAGCCAGGTTCCAGAATCCCCAGATCAAGGAGAAAATACTACAAGCAGCCAGGAAGAAACAATTTCAATATTGTGGAAACACAATCAGAATAGCCCAAGACCTGGCAGCTTCTACACTGAGGGATCGAAGGGCATGGAATATGATATTCCACAGGGCAAAAGAACTGAGAATGAACCCAAGGGTCACCTACCCAGCTAAACTGAGTATTTTGTTTCAGGGAAAAATATGGGCATTCAGTGGAATAGAGGACTTTCAAGCATTCTTGAGGAAAAAACCAGAATTGAATAGAAAATTTGACATCCAGACACAAGAAGCAAGAGATGCCTGAGAAGGTAATCAGGGAAAAGAAATCAAAAGGAACTTATCAAAGTTGAATTATTTACATTCCTATAGGGAAAAAGAATAACTGTGAGTGATGATATCTTTCTCACTATGAAAATAATGGAAGAAGGGTGTGTGGTCATATGAATACATATGTGAATGTGTGTGTATGTATATGGATAGAGGGTATAGGTTGAATTTGTTGGGAAGGGAGAATACTCAAGGGATGAAATTATGAGGTGAGAGAGGAAAGTGGCAAGAGGAGATGGGGAAAGACAGGGTAGGGTAAACTATCCCATGTAGAAGAAGCAAGGGGAAGTGGTTGCAAGGGATGGGGAGAATAGGAAGGGGAAAAGAAAGGCAAATCCACATTCTCATTGAATTTGGTTCAGGGAGAGAATGACATACATACTAAATGGGATATCTCAACCTGAAGCAGGATAGGGGGAATGGGGATGAGAGGAGGGATGATTGATGGGAGGGCATCCTTGGGGGGAGGGGAGGTCCCACTATAGAAGAGGGACAGGATCATATAGGGAATGGACCAGGTGGGGGGTGGGATGAGTGGGAGGGAATTATAAGCAGCCTTGTACCATATATCTACTATGATAATGTTTTGCATAGCTAGACATGCACAACATATACTGAATTACTTATCTCCCCAGAGGGAATGGGTGACAAGTGAGGAAGGAAATGGATCTGAAATTCGAGGTCTTAAGATTAAATGTTTCAAATATATATAAATACTATTATTAATACTCTCTTGCTTATAATTGGGAGATAAGATGTGCAGGCATTGGGACACAAAGATTCACCTTCCTCTAATGGAAAAGTCGTAGGGGGTATGGGAGAGAGCAGATTGGAGGAAGTGATATCTTGTGGGACTGCTATTCTGGGAGGTTGGGTAGGGGAATAACTGGAGGAAAATGATTGTAACACAAAATCTGGTGGAAATGAATGATGTAAAACAGAAGTTAATAAAGCATTTGTTTAAAAAAAAAAAACTATTGGACTACCCTAAAGCCATGATCAAAGAAAGAAGCTAGAAATGACCCTTCAAGAAATTCTCAAGGAAAATTGCCCTGATGTTTTAGATCCAGAGGGCAAAATAGAGGTTGAAAGATCACCTTCTGAAAAAGATCCCAAAAAGAAAACTCCCAGGAATATTATAGTCAGGTTCCAGAATCCCCAGATCAAGGAGAAAATACTCCAAGCAGCCAGGAAGAAACAAATTCAATATTGTGGAAACACAATCAGAATAGCACAGGACCTGTCAGCTTCTACACTGTGGGATCGAAGGGCATGGAATATATTCCAGAGGGCAAAAGAGCTGGGACTGAACCCAAGGGTCACCTACCCAGCAAAACTGAGTATTTTGTTTCAGGGGAAAATATGGTCATTCAGTGGAATAGAAGACTTTCAAGCATTCTTGAGGAAAAAAACAGAGTTGAACAGAAAATTTGACATCCAGACACAAGAAGGAAGAGATGCCTGAGAAGGTAATCAGGGAAAAGAAATAAAAAGGAACTTACAAAATTGAACTATTTACATTCCTACATGGAAAAACAATAACTGTGACTGAGGAAATCTTTCTCAGTATCAAAATAATGGAAGAAGGGTGTATGGTCATATGAACACATATGTGAATCTGTGTATATATGTTTACAGTTATATATGGATAGAGGGCATAGGTTGAATTTGTTGGGAAGGGAGGATACTCAAGGGGTGAAATTATGAGGTGAGAGAGGAAAGTGGCAAGAGGAGATGGGGAGAGACAGGGTAGGGTAAACTATCTCATGTAGAAGAAGCAAGGGGAAATGGCTACAAGGGAGAGGAAGAATAGGAAGGCAAAAAGGTAAAACCACATTCTCATTGAATTTGGTTCAGGGAGAGAATGACATTCATACTAAATGGGATATCTCAACCTGCAGCAGAATAGGGGAAAGGGGGATGAAAGGGGGGATGATGGATGGGAGGGCATCCTTGGGGGGGAGGGGGTGTTGGAGGTATCCACTATGGAAGAGGGACAGGATCAAGTAGGGAATGGACCAGGTGGGGGGTGGGATGAGTGGGAGGAATTATAAGCAGCCTTGTACAATATATCTACTATGATAATGTTTTGCATAGCTAGACATATATAACATGTACTGAATTACTTCTCTTCCCAGAGGGAATGAGTGACAAGGGAGGAAGGGAATGGATCTGAAATTCGAGGTCTTAAGATTAAATGTTTCAAATATATATAAATACTATTATTAATACTCTTTTGCTTGTAATTGGGAGATAAGATGTGCAGGCATTGGGGCACAGAGATGCACCTTGCTCTAATGGAAAACTCGAAGGGAGTATGGGAGAAGATATGGGAGGGAGCAGATTGGAGGAAGTGATATCTTGTGGGACTGCTATTCTGGGAGGGTGGGTAGGGAAAAAATTGTAACTCAAAATCTGGTGGAAATGAATGATGTAAAACAGAAGTTAATAAAGCATTTGTTTAATTTAAAAAAAAAAAGAAAGAAAGAAATTCTCAAGGAAAATTGTCCTGATGTTTTAGACCCAGAGGGGGAAATAGAGGTTGAAAGAATCCACTGATCAGCTCCTGAAAAAGATCCCAAAAAGAAAATTCCCAGGAATATTATAGCCAGATTCCAGAATCCCCAGATCAAGGAGAAAATTCTCCAAGCAGTCAGGAAGAAACAATTTCAATACTGTGGAAACACAATCAGAATAGCACAGGACATGGCAGCTTCTACACTGAGGGATCAAAGGGCATGGAATATGATATACCTCAGGGCAAAAGACCTGGGATTAAAACCAAGAATCACATACCCAGCAAAACTGAGTATTTTGTTTCAGGGGAAAATATGGTCATTCAGTGGAATAGAGGACTTTCAAGCATTCTTGAGGAAAAAAAAAGAAGAGATGATACTTAAAAAAAAAAAAAAGAAGGGATGATACTTAAGGGGTGAAGTTAAGAGGTGAGAGAAGAAAGTGGCAAGAAGAGACTGAGAGAGACAGGGTAGGGTAAACTATGTGGTTGCAGGGGAGGGGAAGAACAGGAAGGCAAAAAGGCAAAACCATGTTCTCACTGAATTTGGCTCAGGGAGCGAATGACATACATACTAAATTGAATATCTCACCCTGCAGGAGAGTAGGGAGAAGGGGGATGATAGAGGGGATGATGGAGGGGAAGGCATTCTAGGGGGAGGGGAGGTTGGAAGTACCCACTTTCAAAGAGGGACAGGATCAAAGTAGGGAATGGACCAGGTGGGGGGGTTGGATGGGTGGGAGGGAAATATAAGCAGTCTTTTACAATTGAAAAAAAAAAAACACAAAAAATTAAAGGAGCAAGGGAGTGGAGAATAGAGTTACAATGACAGAGAAAAGGCAGGAACTCACCTGGGCTCTCTCCCAAACTCCTCCCAATACATTTAAGTAATGTCCCAAATAAATTTTCAAGGAGCAAAACCCACAACAGGACAGGGAGAAACAGTTTTCCAGCAAGACAACTTAGAAGGTTAGCAAGAAAGGTCTGGCACACAAGGGTGAGAGTGGAATTCAGTAGACCAGGCCTCAGCAAACCAGAAGCAGGCCTTGGGAATGACTGAATCAGAATGGCTGCTTCTAGAGCTCTTGGCCCAGAGACCGTAAAAGAGCCGAACAACTGGTGAGAGGAAGATTAAAGGGGTCCCTTTGCAGGCACCAGGGGCAGCACTCTGTTGCTTTGCCCATACTCAGATCTGGACTACCATGTTGGGTAACAGTGCCAGGGTGAGGAAGAGCACTAGCATACCAGAGCTTGCAGTCATGGGTATAGCAGAGACCTTCATCACAGTTTCAGGGCAGAAAAGAGTGCTTATGGTTGCTCATATACCAGAGTACAGGCCAGTAGAATAGTAACTGCATCTCTCCTTAGACCATACCACCTTGGAAGAAATGAAAACTTAAAAGTCCCTACAAGTATCTCTGAAAACAGCTGCACAAAACACCTAAAGCTTGGGATACTACACCCTCCAGCATGGAAGCAGAGCCCCACTTTAGAAAAGTTAAAAATTAAGAAATAGGCAGGAAAAATGAGCTAACAGAAAAAAATTCTGAATACAGAAAATTACTATGGTGACAAGGAAGCTCAGAAGACAACAAAGTCAAAGCTCCTATAGGCATCCAAAGTCTCAAAGAAAAAACATCAGTTGGTGTCAGACCATGGAACAGCTCAAAAAGGATTTTAAAAATCAAGTTAAGTGAAGTAGAGGAAAAAATGGGAAGAGAACTAAGAACGATGCAAGACAATCATGATAAAAAGAGTCAATACCTTGGTAATAGGGGCACAAAAAAATACTGAAGAAAATAAAATCTTAAAAACAGAATAAGCCTAATGGTACAAGAGGTACAAAAATCCAATGAGAAGGCTTGGCTACGTGGCACAGTGAATAGAGCACCAGTCCTGGAGTCAGGAGGACCTGAGTTTAAATCTAGCCTCAGACACTTAACACTTACTAGCCCTGTGACCTTGGGCAAGTCACTTAATCCCAATTGCCCAGCCTTCCCCCTTCCCCCCCACAAAAAAAAAAAAATCTGACAAAGGAGAATTCCCCAAAAAGCAGAATTGGCCAAATTTTTCCTTTTCCAAAAGAGGCACAAAAATTCACTGAACCTTAAAAAGTAGAATTAACCAAATAGAAAAGAACAAAAGCTCATATAAGAAATTAATTCCTTAAAAATTAGAACTGAGGGCGGCTAGGTGGCGCAGTGAGTAGAGCGTCAGCCCTGGAGTCAGAAGGACCTGAATTTGGATCCGGCCTCAGACACTTAATGCACACACAAACAAAAACTTAGCTGTGTGACCCTGGACAAGTTACTTAACCCCAACTGCCCTCCAAAAAGAAAAAAAAAAATTAGAATTGAGCAAGTAGAAGTTAATGATTTTGAGACATTAAGAAATAATAAAACCTAAAGAATGAAAAAAAAGGAAGACAATGTGAAATATCTCATTGGAAAAACTGACACAGAAAATAGATCCAAGGAGAAATAATTTTTAAATTACTGTACTTTCTGAATGCTATGGTAAAAAAAAAGCTATGGTCAAAAAAACCCATTATCTTTTAAGAAACTATCAAGGAAAACTGCTCTAATATTCTGGAAGCAAAAGATAAAATCAAAAATGAAAGAATCTACTGATCATTTCCTGAAAGAAAATGAAAACTCCCAGAAATATTATAGCCAAATTCCAAAGTCCCCAGGTCAAGGAGGAAATATGGCATATAGCCCAAAAGAAAACAACTCAGCATGAGTAATGTGGAAGTATGTTTAATATGATTATACATGTCTAGCCTATATGAGATTGCTTGCCTTCTTGGGAAGGGAAATGAGAAAAGAAGAGATAGAATTTGGAAGGACAAGAATTTTCTTACATAGAAGAGTCTCATGAGGAAGAACTTTTATAATGGACAGCAAAATGGGTGAGGGGAGGTGGAGAATGCTTGAATTTCACTCTTATTGGTAGAAAATACACACACACACACACACACACACACACTCAGTTGTGAACAGAAATGTAACTTATGAAATAGAGGGGAAAGATGATAAAAAGGGAGGGTGGAATAAGGGAAGCAGTGGTTAGAAACAAAATCGTCTTCTGAAGAGGGAAAGAAGAAGAAAATTGGATGGCCAGAAATGGATAATCAGTAATCATAACTATGTATGTGAATGGGATAAGCTCATCCATAAAATGAAAGCAGACAGAATGGATTAGAAACCAGAATCCAACAAAATGTTTTTTTATAAGAGACACACTTGAAACAGAAAGACATACACAGAGTTAAAATAAAGAGCAATATGCTTCAATTGATGAAAGGCAGTGGTAGCTATCATGATCTCAGACAAGAAAAGCAAAAATAGATCTAATTAAAAGAGATAATCAGGGAAACTGAATTATGCTAAAAGGTATCATAGACAATAAAGTAATATTAAAGAATTTTACAGCATGTTTCTCTGACAAAGGTCTCATTTCTCAAATATATAGAGAACTAAGTCAAATTTATAAAAGAGCACAAGTCATTCTCCAACTGATAGTCAAAAGGATATGAAGATTTCTTCAGATGAAGAAATCAAAGGTACCTACAATCATATGAAAAAATGCTCTAAATTACTATTGATTAGAGAAATGCAAATTAAAACAACTCCCAGGTACCACTTCACACCTATCAGACTGGTTAATAAGAAAGAAGAAGAAAATGAAAAAAGTTGGAGGGGATGTGGGAGAATTGGGACATTAATGCACTGCTGGTGGAATGGTGAACTGGTCTAATCATTCTGGAAAACAATTTGGAGCCATGCCTGAAGGGCATAAAACTGCGTACCCTTTGATCCAGCAATACACTACTACTAGGTCTAAATCCCAAAGAGATAAAAGAAAAAGGAAAAAGACCTATTTCTACAAAAATATTCATAGCAGGTCATTTTGTAGTGGCACAGAACTGGAAATTGAGGGGATGTTCATCAACTGGGCAGTGGCTAAGTTGTGGCATTAATATTATTTTGATGGAGTACTACTGTGCTATAAGAAATGTCAAGGGTGGGAGGTGGTTTAAGAAAAACTTGGCAAGAACTCTATAAACTGAAAATAAAGAACTGGGAGAACATCGTGCACAGTAACAGCAATGTTATAATGCTGATCAACTGTGAAAGACTTGGCAACTCTAATCAATACAATGATCCAAGACAATTCCAAAGAATTCATGACAGAAAAAAAAATGCTAACTACCTTCAGAGAGAGAAAACTGATAAACTGAATACAAAGTAAAGTATAATCTTCTCATTTTCTTTATTTTTTTCTTTTTTTAGAAAAAAAATATGGCTAACATAGAAATGTGTTCTGCATAATCTCACATATATAATGGATAACATTTTTGCTTGCTTTCTCAGTGGATGTGGGAGGGTTAGGAGGAAGGGAGAGAATTTGGAACTAAAAATCTGAAAATACAGGAATGTTAAAAAGAAATAAATAATAAACTGAAATTTTAAAAGAAAAAAAATCATGCCTCACCTCAGGATAAACTCATTACCTGAATATCATCATTGTGGAGATTGATTCAGTTTTGATACTCAACATCTCAGCACCCCTCAACTGCCTCTCTCCTCAGATTAGAAGAGTGGAGAAATAAATGCCCCTCCCCTTCCATCACCCCGCCCTACTCCCTTATAGAGGGCTCAAAATTTTCCATCGAACTCTTCATTTCCCATCCGATGCTTTACCTGGTTTAACTCTGAACATTATGCCCCTATTCTGGGTACCCTCTGGCACCATCCCACTCTTCAACTTCTTTTTGTGTGCTGTTTTTCTCCAGCAGACTGTAAGCACCTTGAAGGCAGGAACTTTCTTTTTCTTATTCACCTGGCCACACTAGTTTGGAATTTCTTTGACTTCTTCATCATGCCCCCAAATTCTATACCTTCTTCCCCCATCTCCAGCTTTTCAGTTTCCTTATGTTTTTTTAGGGGTGGGGTGTCTTCTCCCATTAGATTGTAAGTGCCTTGAGGGCAAAGAATATTTTTTTAAGCTCCTTGAAAGAGGGGACTGTCTTCTTTTTGGAATTTTATCCCCAAGCTTCACATAGTACATGGCACATGGTAGGGACTTACTATGACTAAGACTAAAAAGAGGAGTTAGTGTAATATTTACTGAAACTATATTAAATGCTACCACCCAACACATCTCCTCACTAGGATGTAAATTCAATGATAACAGAACATCTTATATGATCTTTGTGCCTTCCCTCAAACACAGTTCTTGAATAATTAATAAACTTTATTGTTGAAATGTGATATTCCTACTATTTCATTAAGAAGAACAGATGAGTTTATTTTTGGGGTCTATATCACCTTATGGGAAAGAGCATGTCATAAACACTGCACTGTAAATCAATAAATGCTTCAATTTTCTTTATTATTATGAACTTGACAAATAAATATGAACATTTCTTTATAAAAAAGATCAGAAAAAGAGGATTATATATGACACTACAAGTTACTATTATGTAAAAGCTTGGTTTACTTTAAAGTCTATATAAAGTTTAACACAATACTTAAACTTGCTTTCACTTTAAAACATTTTCCTTTCCCACTCTCCCCTTCCTTTTCTGGCGCTCACTGAGATCTGATTCCCTTTTCTAGTACTGGTTGCACTTTCACTCATTCACTGGCTGGAGGAAGGAGAAGAGGGGAGCTGAAATATCCCTTGTTCCCAACTGCCACTCCCAGACTTTCCCACCACACCACCACTCAAGTAACCTGATCTCTTCTGTGGTTCATTCAATCTAAATTTATCACTCAATCAATATTCTGGTAGCTATTATCTACTGACTTCCTTAGACACTCTGCTTCCTTTCTCAATGAATTTAGTGTCTGGTTCACAGGCTGTCTCTCTACACCAACTTCTGCCCTCATACTAGGGAACTTCAATATACATAGTGATACCACTCAAATATCCTAATTTCCCAGATCCTCAATAAATTCAAGTCCAATGACCTACTCCTCCACCAAAGCTCAGCTAAAGAAACGATGGGTGACACCCTTGATCTTGCCATCATACTCTTAATTCTAGTGCCTCCCTCTATAGATTATTTTCTATTTTTCTGTATATAGCTTGTTTGTACATAATTGTCTCTGGGTTGTTTCCCCTAATGAATTGTGAGCTCCTTAAGGAGAGGGAATGTCTTTCAACTTTTGTTGTATCCTCAGACAATAGTACCATGACTGGCATGTTTATTAGGTGCTTACTGACTGAATAAATAAAATGCTGCAAATGTGATCTAACAAAGGTAAAGTTTAGCAGGACTAGCACATAACTCCTTATTCCTAGGTCTGGTTCTCAAAGCTACTCAAAATTATGCTAGGTTTTGTTTTTTACGGTTTCTATATCACACTTGTTGACTCATTCTGAGCTTGCAATCTGGCAAAACTCATTTTTCTAATGATGTGTAATCTACTCATCTTTGGGAATCCTACCCTAAGAACCAACCCATTTGACTGATGACTAAATGAGCGCAAATTAGCTCACTAAATGAGCGCAAACTAGCTCACTAGATACTTTTATCTATTGACTGGTCCTAGATATGACACAATGCTTCACAAGCACATGAAATCCAGCTGTCCACCCATATTATGTAATCATCTGTGTAAATAACCTTTCATCTATTCTCTCCTTCCCCCTTTAACTTCTCTCCCTTGGCACAGTTAAACAAATCAATTGTTTCATTATTTTTGGAAAGGGCTTGTCAGAAAAGTGTAACATCAGTGATACCCCGAACCCAAATTCCTCTGTCCCTAAACATCACTCCTCCATTATTTTTCCCTATTAGACCATAAACTCCTTGGAAACAAGGAATGTTATTTTTATAGCTTTAGTATTAAGCACAGTATTTATACTTTTTCACTCATTTATAACTATGCCCTTTCCATCTTCCAATTGTGAAGTTGAGTTTTTGAGCCCAGATTTTACATTTATCATTTTACATTCTGCCTCATATTCTGGTAGGATCCTAACTCTCCATTTTTAACTATCCCTCCCACATCAGTTGCAAAGTAGATAAGCATGCCACCTATGCCTTTATACAATTCACTGATAAAACTGCTAAGTAGCACTTGGCCAAGTACATCTATACTTGCCCAAGGCAATGAACAGTTTCCAATTCTAAACAGGCACCACAACATTCACCATAAATTCTCAAAAATTAATTTTGCTTCATCATAACTATTTAGAAATCTAAAAAATAATTTATATCAACTTAATGAAATTAAGCATTTTAATATACAAAGAACAAAATCAGAAGTATAATAATGGAAAATAGTGCCAGCATATCTACTTAAACCATTCTATTACCAAAACAGAAGAAGAAAGTGTGAAGAGAGGAAATTTATGAAAATAAATTCTAAAAAGGTTGTAAATCAGAAGAAGAAAAGGAAGAGAAAAAGAAGAGGAAGGAAAAGAAGAGCAACATCTGGTCACAAATACAGGTCAATCTAGATTGCTGCAGGGCTTTAAGGAATGTCTTCCCCCATAACACTTATAATGAGTTCAAACAAATATATAATCTCTACATTTTAAAGTGCTATTTTTTCTTTTAGAACTACCACATTCCATTTATTTGTAACAAAATGAAAATTCCCCACAGAAGTTAACAACCATGGGTTTTAAGTCCATATTTTTACTATGGCTAAAAAGGTTTACATAAAACCCATTTTTCTATTAAATGAAATTTTTCTTCCCAGCTCTATTTCTGACCTTCTAGACTCTGCTACCAAGCCCAGATGCTATCTCACTCTGTAACAACTCTCTGCCATGCTGGTCTCCTCACTTTGGTGGAAGCTGGTTCAGGTCAGTTTTATTTCTCTCCTGGTTCTGCTTCTAACTTTCTAGACTTTTCTCCCTCCCCACAATGCTTTTCAGTACTTTTGTGCATTGACTTCTCCCATTAGAAGGTAGGCTCTTTTTAGGTCTTTTCTTTTTTATTGTATTTGTATCCCCAGCACTTAGCAAAGGGCTAGGCATTTAGTGTTTAATAAATATGCACTTAATAAATTATTATTGGGGCTCCTAGGTGGTACAGTGAATAGAGCACTGGCCCTGGAGTCAGCAGGACCTGAGTTCAAATCAGACCTCAGACACTTAACACAAAACTAGCCATGTGATCTTGGCTACCTTCCCCCTCAAAAAAAAAAAAAGCAAAAACAAATAAATGATTGTTGCATTTCTTCTCATATAGTACTCACTCAAAATTTTTAATAACTTATGATTAATGATCAAAAAACCCCCACAGATTCTGGGAAGTAGCATCTTTAGGTAACATTTTAATTGAATAAGCAAAACCTAAATAAAGCAGGCCTTGGAGACAGAAGGAGACAGCCTCACCTCTGACACTATTTTTGTGAAAGGGAAAAGCCACTCTCAGAGCTTTAGTTAGCTCTTTTTGAGGAAAATGGGAGTGTTAAGTTTCCCTGAGTGGGGAGATTCTACAAAGAGTTCCAAAAAACTCCATAATCTAAAACTCCCACTCTTTCACACACACAAAAAAAGCAAGCTCTATTAAACACATTTTATAGCCTTGAGTGACCTGTCAGTTTGCTTTCAAAAATAATTTTTAAAATTTACTCAAAAGGCTGAAAAGATGTTTACAAAGTTGGCAAACTACCCAGATATCTTTTTATCCTCTGATGAAGAGCCTAAACTTATTTTTTCTACTTTTAGGAATTCTTCTAATAGTTGTTGTTGTTTTTCAATCCTGTCTGACTCTTCATGGCCCTGTTCGAGATTTTCTTCACAAAGATACAGGAGTGATTTTTACCATTTCCTTTTCCAGTTCATTTTACAGATGAGGAACTTAGATAAACAGGGTCAAGAGACTTACCCAGGGTCACACAACTAGTAAATTGTTGAACTCCAGAAGATGAATCTTCCTGATTCTATGCCTAGTGCTCTATCCATTGAACTACCTAGATGCCTACTATACCATCTAGCTGTATCATGAAGCAAATATGTTACACTATAATACATGCAGGAAAAGGTAAATACTTCACAAAAATACTGAAAAAACATTGTGGGGAGGGAGAAAAGTCTAGAAAGTCGGAAGCAGAACTAGGAGAGAAATGAAATTGACTTGAACAAGTTTAATATGAAGCTTTTTATGGCAAGCTACTTAGGTAGTAACCCATAAAATTAGTCCAAGAGTAAATGCATCTTGGTCATAATGTGGAGGACAAAGAGTTAGGGTCAGAATTTAGTAGGAGAAAAAGAACACCTGTTTATATTTGTAAACTGCATAGTACTTTTTAATAATTTTCCCGAACCCATCTTTTTAACTCCAATAATGAATGAGTAATGATATATAACTATGAATCAAATTATACCAAGATATCCAACTAATCAAGGTTGTGAATAGTTAGCCTTTCTAGCACTTTAAGGTTTTCAAAGTCCTTTACAAATACCTCATTTGATACTTGAAACAACACTGAGAGGTAGGTGCCATATAGCCATTATTTTTTACAGCTGAGGAAACAAAAGCAGAAAGAAGTGATGTGACTCACCCAGGGTCACATAGAGAGGAAGTGTCTGGGTCTGGATTTGATCCCAGGTCATCTCCCTGACTCCTGGCCCAGCATTATATACCCTAGACCACCTATCTAGTAATAAAATGAAAATCACATTTTGAAATGTCTCCTCAGGATGACGGAGGCAACTAGTTCAAAGGTTAGGAATAAAGTTTTAGTTGTTTTGATAGTAAAAAATTATAAATGAAAAAATAAAGTGTATTACATCCTTATTGCCTCATGGAACAGAGAATAACGAACATAATTTATTTTTGCCTTAATATCAGAACTGTGATTTTCATGAGTGTAGGAATCTATGATGAGGAACTACCAATACCAAAGCAGACAGTCCCTTCCAGCTTTGCAACAAAGGGTCATTGAGAGATACCCAAAGGCACTCACAGGTTAAGTAACTTGCCCATGATCCCAAAGTCAGTATAAATCAGACGCAGTTTGAACTTCCTGACTCTGAGGCCAGCTCTCTAGCCACAGTTAAGTGTCAAACTCAAATAGAAACAGATCCTTATGGGTTGTAGACTGAGAAAACCTCAAATTTTGCAGTTTTGCATACTGCTTGCTAGTCTGACACACTGACAATGAGAATAATAATTCTGTTTTCCTTTAAGTTTTTCTGTTTTCCCACCCACTCATAATCAACTTCTCATTATTACCACAATGCCTAATTCTGAGTATATTTTAAAAAGTCCCTCTTTACTAATCCTCATCTTTCCCAAACAGAAAGCCCCACAAACATATCCCACTCTCTATTCCACTATGGTTTGCTCCCCAAACTCTAATTTCCTAGGACTCAATTCTTCAGCCCCACCTCGTTCATAAACAGGCGTGGTCAAACAATAGAGGATCTCACCATTATCCAGGAATATGCAATTTCCCTAATTCAGACATTCCTCTATCCTTCTATCATTCCATTTCTTCCTGTGCTTTACTCCTAAATCTCTTCTATGCCCTCACTAAGAACTCTAATCCCTTGGGGCGGCTAGGTGGCACAGTGAGTAGACCATCCGCCCTGGAGTCAGAAGGACCTGAGTTCTGATCTGGCCTCAGACACTTAACGCACACACAAACAAAAACCTAGCTGTGTGACCTCAGGCAAGTTACTTAGCCCCAACTGCCCTCCAAAAAGCAAAAAAAAAAAAAAAAGAACTTTAATCCCTCTGTCATTGTTGTTCAGTCATGTCCAACTCTTCTTAACCTAGTCTGGAGTTTTCTTGGGAAAGATACCGGAGTAGTTTGACATTTCCTTCTCCATCTCATTTTACACATGAGGAAACTTGAGGCAAACAGAGTTAAGTGATCAGCCCATAGTCATACAGCTTATAAGTGTCTGAAGTCACATGTGAACTCAGAAAGATGAATCTGAGTCCAGGCCTGACATTCTATCTATGTAGAAGATTTACAGATCTATATATCCTGCCCTAATCTCTCCTTTGAACTTTAGTCCTTACCCTATCACCAAATTCCTAGTAGAAATTTCAAACTAGGTGTCCCAGAAGATATCTCAACCTTAGCAAGCCTTAATTAAACAAAGCTCATTCTCCTCCCTCTCAAACTTTCTCCTCTTTTTGCCAAAGGCATCACTATCTTTCCAGTCATTAAATCAGTCAGTAAACAGTATCCATTCATCAGGCATTGTACAGAGAGCTGGTGATACAAAGAATATGCAAAATAAATGTTATGTAAACAGAAGATACTAACCAGTGGGGGAAGAGGGGAGAACCAGGAAAGGCCTCTTGCAGAAGATGGCGTTCAAGCTGTCTTGAAAGAAGCCAGGGAAGCTAGAAGTCAAAAGTGAGGAGCCAGAGCATTCTGGGCAAGAGAGGGATAGCCAATGAAAAAAAGGCAGTGTTAGGAAATGGAGGCCAATGAGGAAAAAATAGCAAGTAGGCCAATGTGGCTGGATCCTAGATTGTGTGAAGGGGAGCAAAGTACCAAAGTAAACGAAAGGTAGGAAGGGTTCAGTTTGTGAAGGGCTTTAAATGACAATTAGGATTTCATATTTTATCCTGAGGGTAAAAGGGAAGCTCTGGGGCTTAGGTTGGAAGACAGTAACACAGTCAGACTGGTACTTCTGGAAAATTACTTTGGCAAGAAAATGGGTGATGGATTGGAGTGGTGAGAGACTGAGACAGTGACAACACCAACTGCATTAGTCCAGGCAAAAAGTGACAGAGTGCTTCAGCGCTCTCAAGTCCCAACACACTCTCTCTCTCTCTCTCTCTCACACACACACACACACACACGCATGCACGCGATGTAATGAAGCTAAAAATGGCTGCCAAATCTTGCTGTTTCAACTTCCACATTTCTCACACATAACCCTTTCTCTCTACTAAGAGCTATTAACTTAATTCAAGCCCTTATAACCTCCCATCTAGATTACTGCAACTTACTCCTGAATTGGTCTCCCAGCTTCAAGTCTCTCATCATTGTAGTCCATCCTATACTTTGCTGCCAAAGTGATTTTTCTAAAGTGCAGAACTGACCTTATCACTCCCCTATACTCAATCAACTCCAGTGACTTCCTGTTGCTTCTAAGATAAAATATAAACTTTAGCTTTTAAAGCCCTTCATACCTGGTCCCAACCTACATTTCAAGCATCAGTGAACATTACTTCCCCTCTTGTATCCTATAATTCAAGCAAACTGGCCTTTTCTGTTCTTCACACGTGACACTTTATCTTCTCCTATCTTTGTGCCTTTGCATTGGCTCTCTCCCATGCCTGGAATGCATCCCTTCCTCATCTCCAATAACCTCAGACCCCTCCTCTTTCAGATATAACTCAAGCACCACTTTCTACATGCTACTTTCCTGATTACTCCCCAACTGCTAGTACCTATCTTCTCAAACTACCTTGTATTTGTAATGGAAATGCAGATTTAAAGATCTTCCCTGCCCCTAGCTTAAGTGCACCTGGAGCCTGTGGTGGGAGGCTTGTTTTTCAGGAAAGCCCACACCTTGATACTTTGTGATTGGGCAGTGGGTCAAGGAGGTTGTTACATTCTCTGAGCCAAGAGAAGGCTATATAAGCCCTGATAAGAGGCTTTGCTTTGGGGCTCACTTTGAGAAGTGTTGTGTGATTTGAGCAGATGAGACTCTGTGAAGCCGTTGTTGAGAGCCCCCCGGCTTTGAAAACCCAGATGTTGATGCTTCCCTCTCTGGTAACTGTGATTTGGTATTGATATAATGGTTGGACAGTTTGGAAGCCTGTCAATTTGATCTGTAAGTTCTGTAACTCTGAAGTTCGGGGTGCTGACCTTTACCCCTGAACTAGGTAATACATGTTTGATTAAAGTAAGCTTGTTAACTGATTTTGAGTTGCTTTCCTTTTGAAAAGCAGATCTAAGAACCTGTGTTGGCAGTCACCCTGAGGATATTGGGGTGCTTGCTGCTACAGTATTTAACTACATGTATTTATCCTCTTTATAGTTATATTCTTTATATACTTATATATGTACTTGTTGACTTTCTTATTAGAATGAGATGCAATTAAAAACATTACTCTGAGAAGGGATCAACAGGATTTAATAGACTGTCAAGGAGGTCAGAGACACAAAAAAGGTTACAAACTCCTGGATCTAGGATAATAGAAACTCCTGTTTGAAAGGCCTTCCCAATCTGACTCCCCAGGGACCACTTCACAATAAGTCACAAACAAGCCCTTCTGAATCCCATTTCCACAAATTTCAGATATTTTTTCAAGGTAAAATGCTGTATTTGTCTACATTCTCAAGACAAATAATGAAGAAAAATTATAAGTGGTGGTGGCATAGTATTACCAAATCTCTTACCAAAACTACATGAAAAATCTGCAAAACTAGATGGGATTGGTTAAAAAAGTTTTTAATTTTAAAATTAAACTAAAAAAAAATTACTAGGGAAAGAATTCCGTTGGACTATTAGTGTTGTAAAAACTTTCATCCATCAAGTACATGTCAGTTTATTTTTATTAATACCAATATACCTTACATATACATTAGGTACTAGCGGAGATCAAAATAAGTCCTTCATCTAAAGGTATTCATAATCTGTTATTTTAGCCAGAAATCACAATTAAAAACACGTATTAAACACCTACATACAAAATACTGTGTTAGGTGCTGGTGCTATAAAAAAAGAAAACTATAATGCTAGCCTTTTATTGGATTTTGTAGAACATAATTGCTGTTTTGAAATTTCTGAGTATATGTCAAGTGGGAAAGTGATTAAATTTATTCTTCTTGTTATCTCAAACTAAGGCCAATCAATGGAAATTACAGGAAAGCACATTTTAAATTAATGTATAGTTTTTAAAAATTACAGTTGTCTACTAATAGAATATACTGTTTTCCTGTCCCTGGAGATGGAAGTAGTGTGGTACAGTGAAAAAAAGCAGAGACTGGAGTCAAGAGACCTGGATTCAAATCTAATTTGTGATATTTACTTTTATATGACCTTGGGCAAGTTATTTAACTTCCTAAGCCTTGGCTTCCTCATCTATAAAATGAGGTAGGTGGTTTAGATGGTCTTTGAGATCCTTTCCAAGCTCTAAATCTGTATTATCCTCAGACAAAGTCTTAGTAACCCCTTGTTGGCAGTACTGTAGAGGAAACTCAGGTTTCAATAGAGTAGGAAACATCTTAGATCTTCCCTCTCTGACTCTCCCTGAATCACCATGCAATTTACTACCTAGCTAGTTGATTTTGATCATCTTAATTTTGGGAACTAGTGGCCCCTCTCCCAGCCCCTTCTCTGACTCCTAGGAGGAAGTTTATCGTAACAGAAAGAATACTCTATTTGGAGCCAGATAAACAGGTCTGAAATCTAGCCTGTGTGAGCCCTGGCAAAACATGTAACTTCTCTGACCTTCAATTTCCTCATCTATTAAAAGAGGGAACTGGATCAGATGACTTGAAGTTCTTTACAGCTCTATATGGATGATTCTATAAAACAGTGTAATGTTAATGAAATAGGAAGATCTTCCTCACTCATTAATAGGCCTAACAGGCCTAGAGGTTGAAATCACATGGAGCTCAGTGTATGGGAGAAGCTTGCCCAAGGAGGAGAGGGAGAGAACAGTGAGAGACAGGGAGAAGCAGTTTCAGTAGGCTGAGGGAGGAATTTGCTTAGAGGAGTTTGTTTGTGGGAAGGCCTAACAGAAAGATTTAAAATGTCTGCACTCCCTGAATTAGTGATAAGTACCTTGTTAAATCTTACCTTCTGGTATCCTAATGATGTTCCCAATAAAGATTTTGGTTTTGCCTTAGAGGAAGAGAGTTTATTATATTTTTGTGAATCTACCCTGGAACTACACATGCATATTCATAGCAGCTGCTATGGGTATTGGATTGGTGTTACACAGTGATAGAAAATAATTTAAAATGTCACACATATAAAAAGCTAAGGTACAGACTAAAGGTAATGCACAAAACCTACTGTGAAGACCAAACAAATTGACAATGGCTAAACTTAAAAAAGCAACTAAAAGTTTAACTGGATCATAAAAGTTTTATTAACATGTCTTAGTCCACAGGTTTATAGGGGTCTATTCAAAACCCAACTACAAAAGGTAACTTCTATGTAAGAACTTCTGTCAGATAGAAGGGAGGTAGATGAAGACATCTCCTCCCATATTAGAATGCTATCAATGGAACTATGCCATGCCATGCTAGATTTTCATTTTCAGTTGCTCAAGTCCATCAAATTCAACCTTCACTAAAGAAGAAACAGGAACTTACCCTTCCCAAAATAAATCAAACAAAATATATAAGTAAAGTTTTTACTTTTAAAAAATCTTTAATATTTAAATATTTTAGTATTAAGTATTTAAATAATAATAGCTAATATTTATGTAGCACTTTACGGCTTATAAAGCACTTTTACATATTATCATCTTATTAAAAACCACCCTGTGAAATGGATACTATCATTATCAAGACTCTAAAACCCTTGTCACTTCACTCCTAGACTATTTCAATAGCCTGCTGATTGCTCTCCTGTCTCAAGTCTCTCCTCACTCAGACAAACTGGTCTTTCTAAAGCATAGATTTGATCATTTCACCCCCTTATTCAGTAATTTCCAGTGGCTCCCTATCAACCCTAAGATCAAATATAAATTTCCTATTTGGTATTTAAATCCCTTTATAACCTAGGCCTTCCCTACCTTCTTACATTTTACTCCCTATCTTACACAGTCTGTCTACATACTCCACCACATAATGACACTGGCTTCCTTTCTGTCTCCAACACATATTGTTTTCACTGGTTATCCTCCATACCTGGAATTTTCTCACCATTTCCATCTCTCTTGGCTTCTCTGATTTCCTTCAAGTCTCAGCTAAAATCTCACCTACAAGAAGCCTTTCCTGATTCCTCTTAATACTAGTGCTTTCCCTCTGAGGATTACCTCCAATTTAAGATGTTTATATCTTGCTTATACATAGCTATTTGATTGTTGTCTCTATGACTAGCCTATAAGCTGCTTGGGAGAAGGAACTGTCTTCTTTTGCTTTCCTTTGTATCCCCAGTTGTGAATTAGGTGTGATTCAAACTCAGATTTTTCTGACTCAAGTTCAATGCTCTAACCACAATATCATGGTCTCTTTAAATCCCATTGAAAACTGATCAATCAAGATATATGCTGAATGTAGTGTTGTAATACTGATTATAATAATGACTGACACTAATAGAGGGCCTTTAAGGTTTATAAAGCTGAAGAGGCAGAGAGTCAAGATGGAATGGCAGAAAGAAGTTCTGCCCAGTTCATCCAACATAATCCCTTCACAAAGAACTAGAAAACACACTATACTACATATGGATTGAAAAATTAAAAATCAGTCATTTTTACAGCCCAGGTAGACAAGGGGAGAGAGACAGGTCTATGGACAGTGATGATGGGACTGGGATCATGTTATGTTGAACGTTCCAGCACCTCGGGACTGAAAGAACACTAAGGCTGTGCACCAGAAATGTCCCAGACCCCTGTGGCAGGGCATAGCGACCTGGTGTAGAATGAGAGAACAGGTGCCAGTAGGTGACTTTGTCATTCACTACATAGTTCCAGGTCACACATCAAGGTCAGACTGAGGAAAGGTTCTGAACCCAGAAGTGGTAGAGAATATCAGTCTTGGGCATTACAATATGTACTAATCAAGGAATAGGTTCAGAAGCGAGCAGCAACTGTGTAGCTTTGACCCTAGGAGTGGAGAAGGGTCTCAGTTCGAGCCTCTAATCCAATCTGAGGTCTGTCATGAAATAACCAGGGCAGGAATCCCTGGCAAAAGAGGAGCCTACAGTTCTATCACTTTGAACCTGCAAAGAGCTTCCAAGTTGGCTGATAGTGGCTAAGTCTAGGAATGGCCTTCTTGAACTTCTAACGAGGGAAAAGTCCACAAGTATTGGTCACACTTGAACATGAATCAAAGACTTTGGAGCACAGACTGGGGGTAGGCAGTAGGAAGGGAGGATAGTGATCAGACCAGACCTGGATCACAACCCTCTAGGAGCACTGAGAGCTTGCAGGTCTTCTGCCAGAGATGTCCCTGAGATACACGCTAAGAAAGCATACAAAACATTGGTTCAGACATATCCTCCAGAAGTGTCAGAGCTCTGCCCTAGCATAAAGTCCAAGGTCAAAAAGCAGGCAAGAAGAATGAGCAAACAAAAAAAGAAACCCATATGAAAAGCTATTATGAAGACAAGAACGATAAAGACAAATCCAGAAGAGAATGACTCTAAAACATCAATAAGCAAAGCAACAATACCACAAGAACCACAATTTGGGCATACTTCAAAGCAGGACTCCTATAAGAAATAAAGCAGGGGCAGCTAGGTGGTGTAGTGAATAGAGCACCAGCCAGAGTCAGGAGGACCTGAGTTCAAATTTGACCTCAGACACTTAACACAAAAACTAGCTGTGTGACCCTGGGCAAGTCACTTAGCCCCAATTGCCCTCCAGGAAAAAAAAAAAAAGAAGCAAGAGTTAAAAAAAAAAAAAGCCAAAAAAATTTTTTTTGAAAACAAACAAAACCCCAACAATTTAGAGTAGAAAAAGGGAAAATAGGGGGAAATGAAACTATGGAATAAAGAGAGAAATAATAGCTTGGAAAAAGAGGCACTAAACTTTACCAAGAAAAAAAGAACATAAAAATGAGAGCTGATTGGATAGAAGCTAATAACTGTGTGCACCCCCAAAACTGTGTGCAACAGAAATCCTTACCCAAATAATACTCAGAGGTTTCTCAAGGTAGGAAGCAGAAAAGAATGGTTTATTACAATCTTGAGAAAGGGCTACCCTCCTGACAAATGGTCAGGGAGGAGAAGCAATTTACAAAAGGAAATGGTGAAGTTATAA
Source organism: Gymnobelideus leadbeateri (assembly GCA_011680675.1). NCBI lineage: Eukaryota > Metazoa > Chordata > Mammalia > Diprotodontia > Petauridae > Gymnobelideus > Gymnobelideus leadbeateri. The sequence goes on from WOXC01004889.1 coordinate 683,477, forward strand.
AGCCCACACCTCTGCTGACCCTTTTCTTCCACTGGCCAGAAGTCAGGTGCACAATCTAAGTGTGGCAATCTACCCCAAGTACCAGAACAAGGAAACAGTAGACCACCCAACATACATTTGAGAAAGCACTTCTGTCCTTACTTGGCATATCTTATGCTGAGGTGTCACTGAGGAGTGGGGTGACTTCCTACCACTGCTCTGAGTTTTGAGTCCTTGTAAATTATGTGATTTCCAGTGGAGGGGAACTTGGGCCTGTTTCCCACAAAAAGCCTTACTAGATTTTAGAGTATAGTCTGAGAAGTTTTCACTTCTTTCACTTGTGACTATGAGAATCAACAAGAAATGTTAAAACAAAGGAAAAAAAACTAAAAAAAATGTAAGACATCTCCCAGCAAAAATCAAATGACCTAAAAAAAAAAATTAAGGAGGAAAAAAAATTAACAGTCCTTGTACTACCTGGATAATCAGCAGGGAGAAAAGTGCTGAGCCTAGAGTCAGAAAAACCTGAGTTCAAATACAATTTCAGACATTTACTAGTTGTGTGATCCCAGGGCAAGTCACTTGAACTGTTTGTCTCAGTTTCCTCAACTGTAAAAGAAGGAAAATAAGAGCACTGGCCCTTCAGGGTTGTTGTGAGGATCAAATGAGGTAATACCTCTGAAGTGCTTGGCATAGCCCTGGCACATAATAGGCACAATGTAAAGGCTTATCCCCTCCCTACATAACACTTAAAAGCAATGACTCCCCTCAAAAGATGAGATGTCATATTTCAAGGAAATCTAAAAAACCTGCCCAAATCTTAGAACTAGAGGGCAGAGTAGAATAGAAATTAACCTTTTACTTCCAGAAAGAAACCCCAAAATGAAAACTCCTTGGAATATTATATAGTTTTGAGTTAGGAAAAAAAAACAACACAGCAAATAAATAGACAAAAAGAATTCAAGTACCAAGGCTCCACAATCAGGATCCCATGCAATTTAGCAGAAACCATTATCAAGCAGAGGGCTTAGAATACAACATTCTGGATGGTAAAAGTTCTAGGTTTACAAACAAGAATAATTTACCTATCAAAACTAAATATAATCCTATTGGGGGATGGACTTTAATAAAAGAGAACTTCAAAGATTCCAGATGAAGAGGAATATTTGAGCAGGAACTTTGATAAACAAAAGGTGCAAGAGAAGCATAAAAAGGGTAAACAGGAGCAAGCAATCCTAAAGAGCTAAACAAAGACAAACTGTTTGCTTTCTTATACAGGGAAATGAAGCACCTCCCCCTTAGAACTCAATTCTACCATCAGGGGTCACAGAGGGAGTCTTAATTAAACAAAGGATCTGGGAGAGGTTTGCTGCATTTTAATGATCTCAAAAGAAGAATGGAAAAGGAGGAAAAGAGGAATGGGGGGGGAGAGAAGAGAGAAAAGAATGGGGAAAAGTATTCCACAACTGCAGTGCAAGTCTATAAAATAAGAAGGGGTAGGGGAATGGGGGAGACTTGAACCTGACCCTCAGGTGAACTGGAGAACACACACACAGAGTTGGGTACAGAAATATATTTCACTTAACAAGAAAATAGGAGGCAAAGGGGAAAAGGAAAGATAGACCATGGGAGGAATTAGCCTAAAGCAAAATAAACTGTTAAAGAGGTGGAGGAAACAAATACAAGGAAAAGTATAGAAAAAAAGGAAAGAGGAAAATGAAAACTTAGAAATAATAAATGTGAATGGTATGAACTTACCCATAAAATTAAAAAGACAACATAATGGGTTGGAAACAAAAATTCAACAATGTTGTTTAAAAGAAACACACTAGAAACAAAAAGATACACAGAGAGTAAAATAAGGAGCTGAAGCTAAATTGGTTTTGCTTCAGCTAAAGTAAAAAATGTGAGGGTGTAAATCACTATCTCAGACAAAGCAACAGTAAAAATACACTTAGTTAATTGAGATAAACAGGGAAACTTCATTTTGCTGAAAGGTACCAGAGACAACAAATTAATATCAATAGCAAAAAGACATGTGTACCAAATGTCATAGTATATAAAAGAAAAGTTAAATAAATTTCAGGGAGAAGTAGAAAATAAAACCATAATAGTGGGAGAACTAAATATACCACTCTCAGGACCAGATAAATCTAAGCAAAAAAGAAATGAAATACCTGAATAGAATTTCAGAAAAGTTGGATACGGTAGACATCTGGAGATTACCAAATAGGAATACATGAAGCATACATTTTTCTCAGCTGTACATATCACCTTCACAAAAAACTAGTCATGTATTAGGGCACAAAATCATCACAAAACAAATGCAGAAAAGCAGAAATATTAAATGCATTTTTTACAGACCATAATGGAATAAAAATTACATTCACTTGAGGACCTATGAGGAAAAAATTATAAATCAAAGACAAAAATAACATAATGCTAAAGAATGGGTGGGTCAAAGAACAAATCATAGAAACAGTAATTTCATTAAAGACAACAACTACGATGAAACAATATACAAAAGTTATAGGAATGCACTTAGGGGAAATGTATGTTTCAAAACACTTTCCTCAATAAAAGATAAAGAGCAGATCAACAAATTGGACATGAAGGGGGCGGAGCCAAGATGGCAGAGTAGAAACAGCGCATCCAAGCCACTCTCCCCCCAGATCACCTCCAAACTATGTAAAAGGGGACTCTGAACAACTTCTGGAGCCCCAGCACTCACAGAACAACACAGAGAAGCCAACCTCTCACTGAGGACAGCCCAGCAGCCCTGCAGGAAGGACCAGCGCAGTGGTCTGGGAGCGGGCAGTGTGCAGAGTGTGGGGAGCCAAGCACAGGTCCGGTCTGCCTGAGTCCCAGTTTTAGCCCCAGGGCGGCAGGGCCAGCAACCGGCTGGAGAGACCCCAGAACACCGGCAGCTGTGGTGATTCCAGAATTATCAACATAGACATACCTAGGACAAAGTGAGAGGTTAGTGCCCTATGGATTTTGGGACCAGTATTTGGGGAACACGTCGACTTCCTCCCCGGGGGGCTAGAAGCCACTGAGGAGACACGCCATTTTGTAGTTTTCAGAGGCAGCTCCAGCTCCTGGCCTGTGAACTGTAGGGGGATCCAGCGATCACTCTTGGGGGATAATCGCTCTTGCTTTAACCTCCCTGGATCTGGATTGTGATCTGGGGTGGAGGTCTTGGGGGGGGGGGGGGGTTTCCAGCTTGCCAGAAACAAAAGTTGCCCCCCCACACGTTCGGGGCGAAAGTTCCCGTCTGACCGCAGAGCCATAGTGTGGCAACAAGCCCAAAAGTCAAGTAATTAAGTGGCAACATGCCTAGGCAAAGGAAACAAATTAAACAGAAAAATGCAACCTTAGACTCATACTTTGGGGGCAAAGAGGATCGAAGCATGGAACAGGAGGAGGGCTGTGAGGTCAGAAATCCTGCTCCAAAAGCCCCAGGGGAAAACATGAGCGGGTTGTAGGCCATAGAGGACCTTAAAAAAGACTTTAAAAATCAAATAAGAGAAGTGGAGGAAAAATTGGAAAGAGAAATGAGAAGGATGCAGGAAAAGTATGAAATGAGGGTCAACAGCCTGACTGAGGAAAACAACACCTTAAAAAATAGACTAACTCAAATGGCAAAGGAGGCCCAAGAGGGCAATGAGGAGAAGAATGCCTTAAAAAGTCGAATTTGCCAGATGGAAAAAGAATCTCAAAAGTTCACTGAAGAGATTCATTCCTTCAGAGTTAGACTGGAGCAAATGGAAGATAATGACTTTATGAGAAGTCAAGATGCTGTTAAGCAGATCCAAACAAATGAAAGATTAGAAGGCAATGTGAAATATCTCATGGGAAAAACCACTGACCTGGAAAATAGATCCAGGAGAGACAATTTAAAAATTATTGGACTACCCTAAAGCCATGATCAAAGAAAGAAGCTAGAAATCACCCTTCAAGAAATTCTCAAGGAAAATTGCCCTGATGTTTTAGATCCAGAGGGCAAAATAGAGGTTGAAAGAATCCACCAATCACCTCCTGAAAAAGATCCCAAAAAGAAAACTCCCAGGAATATTATAGCCAGGTTCCAGAATCCCCAGATCAAGGAGAAAATACTACAAGCAGCCAGGAAGAAACAATTTCAATATTGTGGAAACACAATCAGAATAGCCCAAGACCTGGCAGCTTCTACACTGAGGGATCGAAGGGCATGGAATATGATATTCCAGAGGGCAAAAGAGCTGGGACTGAACCCAAGGGTCACCTACCCAGAAAAACTGAGTATTTTGTTTCAGGGGAAAATATGGGCATTCAGTGGAACAGAGGACTTAAAAACCAGAGTTGAATAGAAAATTTGACATCCAGACACAAGAAGGAAGAGATGCCTGAGAAGGTAATCAGGGAAAAGAAATCAAAAGGAACTTATCAAAGTTGAACTATTTACATTCCTATATGGAAAAACAATAACTGTGACTGAGGAAATCTTTCTCAGTATGAAAATAATGGAAGAAGGGTATATGGTCATATGAACACATATGTGAATGTGTGTATATATTTTTACAGTTATATATGGATAGAGGGCATAGGTTGAATTTGTTGGGAAGGGAGGATACTCAAGGGGTGAAATTATGAGGTGAGAGAGGAAAGTGGCAAGAGGAGATGGGGAGAGACAGGGTAGGGTAAACTATCTTATGTAGAAGAAACAAGAGGAAGTGGCTGCAAGGGAGGGGAAGAATAGGAAGGCAAAAAGGCAAAACCACACTCTCATTGAATTTGGTTCAGGGAGAGAATGACATACATACTAAATGGGATATCTCAACCTGCAGCAGAATAGGGGGAAGAGGGATGAGAGGAGGGATGATGGATGGGAGGGCATCCTTGGGGGGAGGGGAGGTTGGAAGTACCCACTATAGAAGAGGGACAGGATCATGTAGGCAATGGACCAGGTGGGGGGTGGGATGAGTGGGAGGGAATTATAAGCAGCCTTGTACAATATGTCTACTATGGTAATGTTTTGCATAGCTAGACATGTACAACATATACTGAATTACTTATCTTCCCAGAGGGAATGGGTGACAAGGGAGGAAGGGAATGGATCTGAAATTCGAGGTCTTAAAATTAAATGTTTCAAATATATATAAATATTATTAATACTCTTTTGCTTGTAATTGGGAGATAAGATGTGCAGGCATTGGGGCACAGAGATTCACCTTGCTCTAATGGAAAACTCGAAGGGAGTATGGGAGAAGATATGGGAGAGAGCAGATTGGAGGACGTGATATCTTGTGGGACTGCTATTCTGGGAGGGTGGGTAGTGGAAAAACAGGGGAAAATTGTAACTCAAAATCTGGTGAAATGAATGATGTAAAACAGAAGTTAATAAAGCATTTGTTTAAAAAAAAATGGAGGGCGGCTAGGTGGCGCAGTGAATAGAGCGCCGGCCCTGGAGTCAGAAGGACCTGAGTTCGGAGCCGGCCTCCGACACTTAATCCACACAAACAAAAACCTAGCCGTGTAACCTTGGGCAAGTTACTTAACCCCAATTGCCCTAAAGGGGCGGCTAGGTGGTGCAGTGAGTAAGAGCGCCGGCCTCGGAGTTGGGATGACTCGAGATCAGATCCGGCCTCAGAAAATGAGCACCCACGCATAAATCAAATGACTAGCCGTGTAACCTTGAGCAAGTTACTTAACCCCAATTGCTTTAAAAAAAAAAAAAAAAAAAAAATGATGAAGGGAATAGTTTCAGAGAAACCTGAGAAGATTTATATGAACTGATGTAAAGTGGATTAAGCAGAAGCAGGTGAACAATTTATACATTACACACTGTTATACATTAGCAGAAGTATTGTAAAGATAAATAATCTTGAAAGACCTAAGAACTATGATCAATACAACAGACAATCACAATTCCAGAGGATTCAATGAAACATACTATCTACCTCCTGACAAAAACCCTTCACATATAGTCTCCCATTTGATCCTGTGAGGGAAACACCAATATAAAATGTTCAAGTAACAATGCTACCAAAATTGTGACACTTTTCCTTAAGTCTGAGCTCAATCACATTAGAATGAATATTTTTTGGAACAGAAAAAATAAAAAGTTATAAAGAGAAAGTTAATTTTTTTGTTTTTTAAAGTAGGAATAAAGGAGAAGGCTTGACATTATAAGATCTAAAAGCAATCATTATCAAAACTATCTGGTACTGGTTTTAAAAAAAAATAAGTAGTTCAGTGAAAGATAAAATAAAAAAAGACCTAGTCACAAACTCTTTGGGACAGTAGAATAGCATTTAATGAATTCAAGAACATAAAATATTGGACAATTGGGGGGGGGGGAATTGGGGTTAAGTGACTTGCCCAAGGTCACATGGCTAGTTTTTGTGGCTAGGTTTTAGCCACCCCAAAAATCTTTATTAAACTAGAATTACTAGGAAAACTAGAACAGTACGGCAGAAAAGTTTAGGCCTATACCTTATATCAAATAATATAACAAATTCCACAGGACGGCTAGGTGGCACAGTGAATAGAGCACCGGCCCTGGAGTCAGGAGGACCTGAGTTCAAATCTGGCCTCAGACACTTAACACAAAAACTAGCTATGTGGCCTTGGGCAAGTCACTTAACCCCAACTGCTCTCCAAAAAGCAAAAACAAATAAACAAAATCCAAATGAATATAATAGCTAAAATGTTTGGTTTTTTAAATGGTACCATAAAACTTAGGGGAGACTAAGAGGTTATTTTTTTAACAAGTGCAGATATAGAAAGAATTAATGAACCAGATGTAGAATTGAGATGACTAAAAAGAAAAAAAGACAACATTTGACATAAAAAATTAAGAATGTTTGCAAAACAAAAAAATCAATAAGCTAACCTAAGCTATATAGTTATATATAGATTGGTTTTTTGGGGAGGGGAGAACCTTACATTATGGGTAAAAGTCCAGCAGCCAAATGCACATAAATCTATTAAATTAAAAATCATTCCACAATAGCAAGTGATCAAAGCATATGAAAAGTTTTCAAAAGAAGAAATTCAAAGGATAAACAAAAATCTAAAAAATTCTGTTCAAAATCACTGGTATTGGTTAAAGAATAGCAATCACTCAACAGAACAGACTAGACAAGAAGAATCAGAAACAATGGAATTCAATAACCCAGTGTTTGATAAAGTCGAAAACAAATTACTTAGAGGAAAATGCCCTATTTGATAAAAAACTAGAAAGCAGTCTATTAGAAATTAGGCTTAGGCCAACACCTTACAGCACCATACTCCACTAAATGGATATACAACCTCAATATTAAAGATCATATTGCCGGGGCGGGTAGATGGTGCAGTAAGAGCGCTGGCCCCAGCGTCAGGATGACCCAGGATATGTCCAGCCTCAGAAAATGAGCACCCACACATAAATAATGACTGGCTGTGTAACCTTGAGCAAGTTACTTAACCCCAATTGCTTTAAAAAAAAAATAAGATCATATTGTCTTAAAAAAATTAAGAGGAGAAATACAACATATACCTCTCACAGCTAAGGACAGGAGATGGATTCTTAACTAAAAAAGAGATGGAGGTAATTACAAAAGATAAAATAACTTTGATTACTTAAAAGTGAAAAGCTTCTGCAGAGAGAACTCTGTAATACATCTAAGATAAGAATGTAACCAGTCAAATGGGAAAAAAAATCTTTGTATCAAGCTTCTCTGATAACAGCTTGGTATCCAAGATTCATAAACAACTTACTCACATTTAGACACAGACACAGACACACAGTCAGACACAGACACACACACAAAATAACCATTCCAAATAGATAAATGGGCAAAATATATGAATAAATAGCTCTCAAAAGAACTACAATGTATTCACAACCATAGGAAAAAATATTCCAAATTATCAAAGAGAAATGCAAAAAAACCCAAACAAACCAAAACCCTGAGGTTTCACCACCCACTCAATAAATAAGCAAAAACAAAAAACGCCAACAGTCAGTGTTGGAAGAGCTGTAGAAAAATAGGCAAGCAAGCATATATTGTTGGTAGGACTGCTGAATGGTACAACCATTTTGGAAAGCAAATTGTAATTACACAAACAATGTGACTAAAATGTTCATGCCCTTTGAAATAGACTCCATTATTGGGGCTTATACCCTACAAAGGACATCAACAAAAAAAAGAGTCCTTATATAAATATGCCAAAATATTTACAGTCACTTCCATTTCAATTGTCTTAGGAAGATTCTGAATATCACCTGGCAGGAAAAAATAACAAACACTGAGGTCCTTTCTCAAATTAAACTGTCAGGCATTCAAACTCTGCTGCAGAGAGCACAACAGTAATGGGTTGGCCACGTTATCTGAAAGCAAAACGAACACTTGCCAAAAAGACTATTTTATAGAGAACTCACACAAGGCAAGCATTCACATGGTAGTCAGAAGAAGTGATACAAGGACACTCTCAAGGTCTTTCTTAATAACTTTAGGAACTGATTGTGTGACATGGGAGACACTGGCACAGGACTGCCCAGAATGGCAAGCCCTCATCAGAGAAGGTGCTGTGCTCTATGACCAAAGTAGAATTGAAATAGCTCAAAAGAAATGCAAGATGGGCATATTCTGAGAAGCTACCCCAAATGTTCACATGGACTATTTGTGCCCAACCTGTGGCAGAACACTTGGAGATAGCATTGGTCTGATCATTTACAGTCAGATACACTGTCCACTTGACTCTAGCATAGTGATGTCATTTTTAGTCCTGTTTGAGAAAGATAGTAGCACTAACTATACTCTCATCCCTTCCTTATCTTGACCCCTTTAGTGAACCAGTTCAACTTTTGAGTCCCTTGCCCCCTTATTAAGTTTTCATTTTGACCCTAAATTACTCTTCAGGGCAGCTAAAACACAGGTCTGACCACATCACCCCAATCCCTATTCCAAAAACTTCAATAGCTCCCTAACCACCAGAATCAAATATGACATTTTCTTTTTGGCATGCAAAGCCCTTCATAACCCTGGTCCCCTCCTATCTTTTCCCAGTTTTCTTAATGCTCTGTCTACCTTATTCCTATGTATTCTGATCTCCTTTCTGTCCCTCAAACAAGACACTTCATTCTCCTGACTCTGTATTTTCACTGGCTGTCCTCATGCCTGGAGTGTTCCCTGGCATCTCTACTTCCTGGCTTCCCTGACTATCTTCAAGTTTAGTTAAAAATCCCACTTTTGGAGTGGCTAGGTAGCATAGTGAGTAGAGTGCCGGCCCTGGAGTCAAAAGGACCTGAGTCTGGATCCGACCTCAGACACTTAACACACACAAACAAAAACCTAGCCATGTGACCTTGGGCAAGTTACTTAACCCCAATTGCCCTCCAAAATGAAAAAAAAAAAATCCCACTTTTTACTGGAAACCTTTCTCAATCCCCCATCATTCTAGTGCCTTCCCTCTGTTTATTACTTTTAATTTATCTTATACATAACTTGTCTGTAGTTATTTGTATGTTGTCTCCCCCCATTAGGCTATGAACTTTTTTTTTTATTTATTTACTTTTTAGTTTACAACATTCAATTCCACAATCCCTTGAGTTCCAGATTTTCTCACCTCCCTCTCCTCCACTCCCCACGGGGGCATGCAATTCAATATAGGTTCTACAAATACCTTTGCATTAAACATTAGTCAAGGGGCAGCTAGGTGGCACAGTGAATGGAGCACAGGCCCTGGAGTCAGGAGGACCTGTGTTCAAATCTGCACTCAGACACAACACAAAAATAACTAGCCATGTGTCCTTGAGTAAGTCACTTAACCCCAAATGCCCTCCAAAAAAAAATTAGTCAAGTTGTAAAGAAGAGTTATAACCAATTGAGTGAAATAGAAAGAAAACAAAACACAAAAGAGAGAGCAAACAGTTTGTTTCAATCTGCATTCAGACTCCAGTTCTTTTCTCTGGATGTGGATACCCCCAGGCTAGGAGCTTTCCGAGAGGACGCTTTTTACCTTCCTTGGTATGCCAAGGGTTACCATGTTGCTAAGCACATTAGTAGTCACTTCATACATGTGTACATAACTGATTCAGTTCAATCAGTGAGTACAGAATTTATATCATTTCTAAATAAAAAATGCACATCCTTTCTATAAATACCAGTAAACTTAAAAAGTAGAAAGTGAATATACTGTCAGACTATTATGGGAGACTTTGCAAACCCTTGGGGAAAAAAAAAATATATATATATACACACACATACTTGGTGGAAGCGTTGCAAAATATGTCAGTCAAAACAAAAGATATCTACTAAAGTAAAATAAAATAAGATACAATACTGAATTTTACTTTACAACTTTTCAAGAGCACCTTTATTTTATATATGAAGGTATACCATAAATTATTTTTAAAAATGAAATCAGCACTTGAGATGTAAGATGGAATGCTATAGGTGAGAAACAAGAAGGCCATTTTGGTAGAATGGTTGAAAGGGGTGGGAAGAGGGGAGATTAATGTGCAATAATTCTAAAAATTCAAGCTGGAGCAGGCTGTAAAGGGATTTAATGATAAACAGATAAGCTTTTTTTTTTTTTAATCCTAAAGCCATTATGAACCCATTAAAGATTTGTGAGCAAAGGAGTAAGATGGTCAGACATCTGCTTTGGTAATATCACTCTGGGAAGAATCTTACAGAGAAAGTTCCAACTAAATAGTAAGGGCTGGGGGGGCAGCTCCGTGGAGAGGTGAATAGAGCACAGGCCCTGGAGTCAGGAGGACTCAGTTCAAATTCAGCCTCAAACAATTAACACAAAAAAATAGCCATATGACCTTAGGCAAGTCACTTAACCCCAACTGTCGTGCCTTCCCTCCCCCAAAAATAGTGAGGGCTGAAGACAAATTGAAAGGAGATGAGAAATGAATGGGGAAAGAAGAAACAGAGATAATGTCTTTTTCTAGGAGTTTAGCTATAAAAGGTACTAGAAGGCATATAGGATGAAAGGTTGAGGAGCTAGTAGGATCAAAGGAAAAGCTTTCCTTTTTGGTTACAGAAATGGAGAAATTTTGAAAGCTATGGATAAGTTAACTTAATTTAGCAGTATGCTTTCCAGGGAAGTACACAGAGATGATGAGGCTGACATACTCATTGGCAGAGCCAGCTCAGTGTTTGGGAGGCTCTCAAGATAAGTATAGGAGAGAAGAGGTATTAGGCTGCCTAGCAAACTGAAGGTCTATTAGAGCTTTTGTACTGATCTAATTGGTGTATGACGGTGATGGACAATATATACCAAAGCCATACTAGGAAACTGATTCAGTTACATTAGAATTGTCTTAGGAAGATTTTGAAGACCACCTGGCAAGATCACTGAGGTCCTTTCTTGAGCCAAGCATTCAAACTCTTCTGCACAGACCACAACTCTGATGAGTTGTCCACATCATTTGAATGTCAAATGTATATTTGCCTAAAAGGCTATTTTTACAGAGAACTCACACAAAGCAAGCTCTCACATTGAGGACAGATGAAATGATACAATGACACTCTCAAGGTCTCTCTAAAGTATGTGGTATTGATTGTGAGATACAGCAGACACTGGCAGGGGATCATAGAGCATGGTCTGCCTGCATCAAGAAGATGCTGTACTCTATGGGCAAAGAAGAATTGTAATAGCTCAAAGGAAATGTGAGATGCACAAATTTAGAGCCATCTCCTCTCCAAAGGTTCATATGGCCTGTATGTGCCCACCTGTGGGATAGCCTTCCAAGCTGGTACTGGTCTGATCAGTCACAGTCAGATAGGCTGTACCCCAACATAGTAACGTCGTTTTGGTCCTCTTTGAGAATGAAGGACAACCAACCAATCAACTCCTTGAGGGGTGGCTCTATATTGCCCTACATTTTTGTACTCCTAGAACTTAGAAGAGTACCTTGGCACGTACTGGGCACTTAATATTTTCTGAATTGAAGCTTCAGGTAAATAAGTTATGCAAGATTTTACCAATAATCATTTGGAAACAACTATGCTAAATACCATTCAAAAATACTAAACGGTATTAGAGTTCTTGAAATTCATCCAGACTAACAAAATTTGATTTAGTAGAAGGATTTAATCAAGTTAACAGATAACAAAGTGTTATTTTATTTTAACTATAGCATATAACATTATTAAGCAAACTCTCCAAGAAGGCTCATGTTCTCTATATGCCATATTAACCATAAACAAGACAATCCCCTTGTACATACTGAACTACTTCACTTAAAGGCATGTGGCATAGCAGGGTCTGAAAACCAAAAGCTGAGTCAAGAGACCTGGGTCTGAATCCTGGCTCTGTGACCAGGGCAAAACAACTTCTCAGAGCCTGGGAAGTTCCTCATCTATAAAATGGAAACATTACTATTTTTACTACCTTACCTCAAAAAGTTATAATGAACAAGAAAGAAAGTCATCTACTTTGTTTCTGGTTCTTTTTTATTACAGAAAGTTGGAAACAAAGTAAACGTCCATAAGAATGACTAAACAAACTGAAGTAAATGAATATAACTGAATACTATGCCACAAGAAAAAATAAGTATGAAGAATATAGAACAAACTTATATAAACTGATCCCAAGTGAAGACAGTAGAACCAGGAAAATAGACAGGTCTACAATAATGTAAATGGAAAGAACAACAAAAAAGGAACATTGTGTAATTATAACAATAAATCTTGAGCCTGAACAAGAGAAGAAAATGCAACTCCCTCTCCTCTTTGCAAAAGTGGAGGGCTGTGGGGTGGCTAGGTGGCACAGTGAGTAGAGCATTGGCCCTGGAGTCAGGAGTCAGAAGGACCTGAGTTTGGATCCGGCCTCAGACACTTAACACACACAAACAAAAACCTAGCCACGTGACCTTGGGCAAGTTACTTAATCCCAATTGCCCTCCAAAAAAAAAAAGTGGAGGGCTGTGAATGTAGAACATTGCATGCACTATGACATTTGTTTGAATGGTTTTGCTGAACTGCCACTCTGCCATTTCTTTCTTTTAAAAATCTTTGTTACAAGGGATGGATCTATGGATAAAGAAGTATACATGAAGATAATGTAAAAATAAAAAATTTGAATGATGTTTCAAAAAGAGAATACATCTAAAGTACACTGTAATTTTAAAAGTGCTATAAAAATCAGTTATTAAACAATTATATGGATTATGAGGGATTGAATTATTTTAAAGTAAGCAAAATAAAGGTTTGATCTTTTTCAGTATAAAATACATTCAGGCACTGAAGACTACTAAACTATGAAAACATGTGCAAATGCTTACATAAGCCTCCTTGGACTTTGCATAAACAATACAAATAAGAGACTTTTATAGGCAAGTAATCAAAACTGCCCACACTCCTACTGCTTTATACCAGCTTAAGGGGCAGCGTTCTACCCTTATAATATTCATCAATTTATAGAATTGATTAAGTCCTACTCTATTAACTCATCGTGATAAAGAAGTGACTCTGGGCTATCAAAATCTATGTTTGACTAAATCTGGCAGTTTCTATCATTTTGGATAATCTTTGAACATGGGCCCAGTAATAGGTCAAGTTTGTTTCTCCAGGGACCAAAATATATAGGCTCATCACTAGTTGGCTGGCCATTTAGAAAAGAATATTTTCGACATGGAAAACCGTGAAACAAAGAAAAATACAAAATGGCCTTCAGTTCTATATAGTACCTTTCCACTTCTGTTGCAAGAAAATGGGAAAACTATAAACTTCAATTTAACTACTGATACTTAAGATGTGAAATCCTTATCCAATGACTGAGTGAATCATACCAATCCTGACATTAATGCTATAAACAAAACCAAAAGAATGAAGCTGGAATTAAAAGGATAGATGGTTCCATGGAAGTAGGTTTTATAGCACACTCAAAAGTAAAAAGAAATGGTTTTTTTATGGGATATTTGCTCACCATATTCTTGTAATCCTGATGACAATTATGTGCAAAAAGATCACCATGAAATTAATATTAGCTGCTGAGAATAAAGAGGAAAAGAAACTCTAGAAAGGACTAAAGGACTTGATAAGATCCTACAAATTAAATCAAAATACATTCTGATATGAAGTGACCTCAATACAAAGTTAGGAAAGGACAAAGAAGGAGAAAAAAGTAATGGGAAAGTATGATTTAGGAAAAAGAAATGAGAAAATCCAAAGGTTTACAGATGACACAGAAGTCTCATGACTTTGTATACTTTCTTCAGGAAAAGAACTGTTAAGTGATAGACAAATAACATCATGAAATGAAACAGATTACTTGAACAGACTTGCTTATTGATGTGGGGGTCCTTAAATCATTTATGTATAGTCAGACCACCAACTTACCAGAATTAAGATCAGAATTAGTAAAAAGCAAGAATAATAATGAGAAAAATATTTGGCATATAATTGAAACAACTCAATCCAACTAGTTATCTCATTTAATTCTGACTGTTATCCCATTGATACCATTACAGTAATTTTATCAGGAAATTTAACCAATGTAAATTAGTTACCTCAACAAGGAAACCAAAAAACTGCCCAGAAAGATAGTCCTCAAACAAATGACTTACTTGATAAATGAAGAGAGAAGGAAAAAGGAACAGAATATTACCTTATTTGTGAAACTTATAAAGGAGGAGGATGGAGATTGTGAATAGGAGCATGTCATAAAGCAAAGTGAAGGGAAAAGCAAGTTTAAAGAAAGCTTGGCAAGACATCCCAATGGCTTTTAAAGATGAACTAGAAGTATAACAAACAGAAGAATGGAAAAATATTTGTAAAAGTTTTTTCATCAAGAACAGTTGGACCACCAAAATGCCATGTCACTGGTTTTACAAGCTCTTTTTCAACAAACCGTCTCCTCTCTATATAACAAAATCATTTTAAGATTCCTTGAAATATGACAGAAATAACAGAAATAACCCTGCTCAATAACCCTCTAAACATAAATATCAGGCAAAACATAAAACAGGGAAATACATGCTTGCTAAAGGTTTTCACCACTGTGTCTGAGGGGTTCTCCAGATGCTCCTCTTTGTAATATTATGCTAAATGCATCATGTCCTGGAGACACTGCAGAATCTTAATGATCTGTAATCACTCAAAGGAGTTTAGCAATAGCATCCAGACAAAAAAGACCAAGTGGATAAAGGATGTCCATTGCCCAGATAATAACATGTATTTGAATAAACAACTTTGGGAGAGATGATAGAGACAAACTGATATGAGTTGGAATCAAAGAGCAGGCAGAATTGCTTTCAGAAAATTGTAAAACTCCTTTAAAGACACCAAACTTCCTAAAAAAGTAAAGTCTCAGCTTTAAAAAAAGAAAATTATTATTTATTTTTATATTAATTAAAATTTTTTTGAGTTCTGAATCTCTCCTCTCCAGGCTCTCCCCCATTCACTGAGAAAACAAGCAATATATCAATTTTACATATGAAATCATGAAATCATTTTCACATTAGCTACATCAGAATAAAAAAAAAAAAGCCCAAGAGAAAATAAAGTGAAAAACTGATCTTTCAATTTGCATTCAGAGTTCATCAGTTCTTTCTCTGAAGGTGGATAGCATCTTTCATGAGTGCTTTGGAATTGTCTTGGATCAATGTACTGACCAGAGTAGCTAAGTCTTTTATAGCTAATCATCATTATATTACTATTACTGTGTACAATGATTTCCTGGTTCTGCTCACTTCACTCTGCATCAATTCATATGTTTTCCTAGGTTTTCCTGAAACCATCCTGGTGATCAGTTATTATAGCCCAACATTATTCCATTACAATCATATATCACAAATCCTTCAGCCATTCTCCAAATAACAGATATCCCCTCAATTGTCAATTTTTTGCCACAACAAAAAGAGTTGCAAAAAATGTTGGGTTTTTTTTTGTACACATAGATCTTTCCCTTTTCCTTTGATCTCTCTGGATAAGGCCCATCTTTTTAACACTAACATTCTACTAATATTTCCATGAGGTAGCACAGCATAGAGCTGTTGTTCAGGTGATCAGTCTTTGTAACCCTGTGAACGAACCATAGCATACCAATACTGTCTGTGGGATTTTATTGGCAAAGATACTGGAGTGCTTTGCCATATCCTTCTCCAGTGGATTAAAGCATACAGAGGTTAACTGACCTGCTCAAGGTCATGCAACTAAACTAGTAAGTATCTGAGGCCAGATTTGAACTCATTCCTTCTGACTTCAGGCCCAGTGCTCTACCCACTGATCCAACTAACTGCCTCCATGCCAGAGTACAAGACTCTAAAGAATTAAAAATATCACACAGAGGACAACTAGAATATTCAGGGTGGGCATGAGAACACTGCAACATATAACCAATGAGGAATTATGAAGAATATGTCACCAAGGAATTGTATGACAAGAAAAGAAGATAAGCTAGGAACATGGTGAGGGTGGTGAAGAATGACAAGTGAACAATCTGAATACTCTGTTGGCATTCTCTCAATGTTAGGAAAAAATAAAGGCAGGCCTCAAAGAAAATCAGACCTTCCGTGATAAATTTATGGGTTTACAGGACAAACTGACATGGATGAATTATGAGCTGTATCAATGGAGGGAAGTCATTTGATGATCATTTATTAAGCACTTAAGGCATGCCAGGAACTATGCCAAGTAATGATGTGACACTATATATATGATAATAGTGTGTGTGTGTGTGTGTGTGCATATACACATACACAAACTATTATCATGACTAAGCTGCATTTTAATTTATATATTAACATTAATATAAATTAATAATATAATAAAAATAATGATAAATCACTTTAAAGTTTGCAAGGTGCTTTACAAATATTACTTCATTTTATCCTTTCAACAACCCTGGAAGTAGGTGCTATTTTACTGTTCAGATTTTATAGATGGGGAAACTGAGACAGACAACGATTAAGTGAATTGTCCAGAGTCACACAGCTAGTATGCATCGGACAGGATTTGAACTCAGATCTTCCCAACTTAAGGCACATATATCAGGAAAGAAAGCAAATAGATGTATACAATGACTACAATAATATAAAAGACAAAAAACCAAATTAAATGCAGTGACAAAGAGGTAAAGTAGTATAGCTGAGAGTGCTGGTTTTGAAATCAAGAGAATTTGGGTTCAGATTCCATCTCTGGTGCTTACTTGGGGTAATTCATTTAACCTTCCTGGACCTTAATTTCCTAATCTATAAAATAAGGTAATTGGAACAGATATCCTCTAAGGTCCTTTTTATCTCTAGAGCTGTGATCCTGTAATTGATGATCTGTTCCAGATGACTGGTACTAAAACATTTTTCTTCCTCAGTACACTATGAATTCAAAATGTTCTAGTTCCTGCCATCCAAGGCTACTTGTAATCAGGTGATGGTTGTTCTCATATTATTACAGGATTGTTCTCGGTTTTGTTCTGTTCAACATCTTTTGCAAAGACTTGGATGAAGGAATAAGTGGTATGCATATCAAATATGCAAATAATGCAAAGTTGGGAAGGAGAGCTCAGTTCAATGGATGACAGAACCAGAATTCAAAATGATCCTGATGGGATAGAAGGGCAAACCAAAACTGGCAGGATAAAATTAAACAAGAGTAAATATCAAGTCCCACAGTTGGGTTAAAAGCATCAACAGCAAAGCTAAAGGATGGAGGACATGTAGCTCAAAAACAATACAGAAAGCCTTAGTCTTTTAGTGAGCTATAAACTCAACTAGAGTCAACAATGTCACATGATAATCAAAAAAGACTAAGGAATCTTAAGTTGTAACAAAAATATAATATCAAGTGCTTGGAAATTGTGAAATACCACAATCCCTGAAGATTCAAGATGGCCATGCAAAGTTTGGGTAGAGGTCAGCTATAGCATATTACCAACTGCCTACAATTATGTAGCACTTCAAAGTTTGCAAAGTGCTTCTCAGGCATTATTTATGTCTTACAACAAGTCTGTGAAATGGGTACTACAGGTACTTATTTTATAAATGAGAAGAACTGAGGCCCAGAGAAATTAACTGACTTGACCATGCTTGAATAGATCAGAACTAGGATTCTAAACCCAAGATTTGAATCCAAGTCCTAAACACTATATATTCACTATAACACAATTAACAGTAATAACTTATCATTTAAAAAGTGACATGAAAATAACAAAGAAAACTAAGATAAGGATGTCATATGAAGAAATTGTGGAATAACAAATGACTAGCTCAGGTGCTACAACTAAAAATATGTGAAAGGACCTAGCTTAAGAATTCCCATGAACTCCATAAATCATCTAAGAATTTCTGGGAGAACAGAAACAAGAATTGGCTAGAACCACAGATTTATAAATGTACTGGAATACTCACACTGATGAGACTACAGATATATTGACAAAGCATCCAGAATAAGCAAGGAGGTAAGCCTATATAGTATTGTCCTAGTCAGACTAAATATATCATCTGTCCAGTGACTAGTGACACATTTTATAAGGGACAATGAAAAGCTAGACTAAATCCAGAGAAAGATGACCAGGATAGATTGAATTAGAAACCATGATGTTAAGCCTAAAGAAGCCTCCTGATTGGGCTCCCTGCCTCATTTCTCCTACTTTAGTCCATTTCTTTACTGTTGTCAAGTGATTTTCCTTAAGCACAAGCTAACCATATTCCCTACATATACCCCAATCAACTCCAGAATCTCCCTATTGTATCTAGAATAAAAAATAAACTGTTTAGCTTTTAAAGTTCTTCAGGGCCTATCACCCACCTATATCATTTCCATCCTTGATGGACAACACTCTTCCACTCTCACATTTCTTGATTCAGCCAGACTAGCCTTCTCTCCTCACATGTAATAGTGCATCTCCTTTCTCCATGCCTTTGCCCTGGCTGTCTCTCAAGTCTGGAATACATTCCTTCCTAACCTCCACCTCACAGATCCCCTCTCTGCCCTCAAGAAGCAGCACAAATACCACTACGAGGCCATTCACTGTGAGTTCCCTCTTCTCTTCTTTCCCTCACATCCTATCACTTAGATGCTTTCTGCCACTTTCTCCTCCTTCACGCCTGTCTCTCATATGAAGTAGACTTACTTCTTTCCAAGGTCAACATGACTACCTGGACAATTCTATTCCATCCCATCTTCTCTATCATTTATCTTCAATTTCTCCCTGTCTACTGCTTCCTCTAGGGTGTTTGAACATGCTTATGTTTTCCCCATCCTTAAAAAACCCTCGCTTGATCTGTCTATTCCTCATCTTGCCAACTATTCATCCTGTATCTGTCTGGCCCTTTGTGGACAAACTCCTTAGAAAGGCCACCCACAACAGGTGCCTCCTCTTTCCTTTCACTTACTTCGTAACCCCTTAAGGTTTGGCTTCCAGTCTTATCCTTTCACTGAAACTGCTTTCTCCAAAGCTGCTAATGATCTCTTAGTTGCCAAATCTAATGGCCTTTCTGAATCCTCATTCTCCTTGGCCTCTCCGCAGCCTGTGCCACCACTGATCACTCTCTCCTCCTTGAGGATCACTCTCTGCTTTCTAGCTTTTCTGCACGCCACTCTCTCCTGGGTCTCCTCCTAACACATCTGAGCATTTTTCTGCCGCTTCTGTGAGATCCTCTTCCAGAAGACGCCCTCTAACTGTAGGTGTCCCTCAGAGTTCTCTTCTCCCTCTGTACCACTTCACGTGGTGAGCTTATCAGCTCCCATGGGTTTCATTACCATCTCTATGCTGATGATTCTCAAATCCACCAAGCCTGCCCCAAACTCTCTGCTGACCTCCAATCTGGAAACTTCAAAGCTTTTCAGATTTCTCAAAGCAGATATCCAGCAAACGTCTTTAAGTTCATCAAGTCTAAAACAGAACTCATTATTTTCCTCCTAAAATGCTGCTCCCTTTCTCCCCTCCCACTTGCCTATTCTCCAAGTCCCTCAGCCTTGCAGCGTAGGAGGCTTCCTGGACTCCTCACTATTTGTCACTCCACCATGTCCAATCTGTTGCCAACACCTGTTGATTTCACCTTTGTGATATCTTTTGAATACTCCCCCTTTTTCCTTCTACACTGCCATCATTCTAGCACAGGCCCTCATCACCTCATGCTTGGACTATCTGCAATAGTCTGATGGTGTATCTACCTGCCTCAAGTTTCTCCCCACTCCCATCCATCCTCCAGTTAGACTCTAAAGAGATTTTCCTAAAATCAAAGTTCTGACCATGTCACCCCCCCCAACTCAATAAACACCGGCACCTCCCTACTGCCTCCAAGACCAAATACAAAATTCTGTTTGATGTTCAAAGTATTTAATAATCTATGCCTCCCTCCCTCCCCCAGTCTTCACACACCTTACTTCCCACCATGCATACTTCAATCCAGTAACACTGGACTCCTTGTTGTTCTCTCTCTCTCTCTCTCTCTCTCTCTCTCTCTCTCTCTCTCTCTCTCTCTCTCTCTCTCTCCCCACTTAAGGCATTTCTCTGGTTGTCCCCCAAATCTAGAATCCTCTCCTTTCTCATCTCCACCTTCTGGTTTCCTTCAAATCACCCCCCCATAAAATTCTACCTTCTACAGGAAGAACCCCTTAATTCTGGTGTCTTCCTTCTGTTCTCTGTGTCTCAAGTTGGCACCTAAAGTTCTGTTTTTCTCTTTACCCCCTAATAAAGATGTTCTTGCTGTTTGTCATAAATATCAATCAAAAAGTGTTAATTAAATATTAACTGTTAGCCTATATACCAGGCACTGTACTAGTAACTGTAGATACAAAGGAAAAGCAAAAATATCAGTGACTTTACATTCTAATAGGGGAGGAAATAGGGAGGAAGCATACATCTGAAGATAAAAGATAAATATGGAATAAATGGAAAGTAACTTTAGAGTGGATGGTATTAGCATCTGGGTAGACTAGGAAGGGCCTTCTAGGCCGTATATACCATATATTATTTATTTTTACATGTTTGTTTGCTTGCTTCTCCCACTAGACTGTGAGGCTCCTTGAGGGAGGGGGCTTTTACCACTTTTTTGTATCCTCAGGGCTTGGCACAGTGCCCAACACACAGAAGGAGCTTAATAAATGTTTATTGTCTGACTATATCTGTTTCTATACACACACACACACACACACACACACACACACACACACACAATCTATATACTTTCCTGATCCACCCAAATGTTAGCGCCTTCCCTCCCAAACCACCTTGTATTATTTTGTACTTATTTTCTCTAGTTATTTTGTACATGTGTGTATATATGTGTATAAATATATGTGTTTGTATATGTGTGTGCACTTGTTTCCTCCATTAGAATGTTAGTTTCTTGTAAGTATTCTTTCATTAATTATATTTATAGGTGCTAGGGATATAAATACAGTGTGTTAAACAATCCCTACTCCCAAAGCGCTTTGCAAACCTAAAAACAATATATAAACACTAGCTACTAATGTTCAAGGAGAAGCATTAGTAGCTATCAGACAAGGAAAGGACTCACACAGAAGATAGTAGCTAAACTGAATCTGAAGGAAACCAGGGATTCCAAGAAGCACAGTTGAGGAAAAAGCCATTCTAGTTATGGAGGATAGCCAGTGCAAGGTAGATGGAGTGTCCCATGTGAAAAATGACAAGAAGACCAGTGTATCTGAACTGCAAAATTAGGGAAGAAAAATAAGGCATATATAACAAGGCTAGAAAGTCAGCACAGGACCAGTTTATGAAGAGCCTTAAATGACAAGGACAGAATGTCATATTTGATACTAAGAGGTAATAGGGAGTCACTTAAGTTTATTGAGTTTATGTGGTCAGACTACATTTTAGAAAAATTACTTTGGTCTTACAGAGAATGAATTGGACTAGGAAGAGGCTTGAGGAAGAGAGATCAACTAGAAAACTATTCTAATACTCAAGGTGAGAGACACTGAAGGCCAAAGAAGGCCTGAAGTGCCATGGCCCCTGTGTGAGCAGAAAGGAGACAAATGTTTAAGTAGATAGGACAAGGTGTTACAACTGAGTGGATATGTGGGGAAAGAGGAAAAGAGGAGTCACAGAGAACACCAAGGTGGTGAATCTGGATAACTATAAGAATGGCGGTGCTTTGAAAACAGGAAAATTCAGAAGAGGAATAGATTTAACAGGAAAGATAACAAGTTCTGTGTTGAATATGATGGGTTTGAGATGTCAATAAGCACAGCCAATTACCTATCTTCTGTCCATTTGCCAAAGTGATTCTGCTAAAGCCTAGGTCTATATGACAACCTAGCACCCCAACATTCAATAAACTGGTGGCTTCCTATTACCTCCAGGATGCAATATAAATTGTATTTGGCATTTAAAGCTCTTTCCAACATGCCCCCTTCCTACTCTTCCAATCAATAATACATTCTGGTGGCCTACTTATTGTTCCTTGACCAAGACACTCTATCTCCCATTTCAGTTTGTACTAGCTATTTCCCATCCATGCCTGGAATGTTCTATCTATCTCTATCTCTTAGAATCCCTGGTTTCCGTTAAAGGCTCAGCTCAATCACCACCTCCTCTAGAAGGCCCTTCCTAGTCTACCCAGATGCTAATACCATCCACTCTAAAGTTACTTTCCATTTATTCCATATTTATCTTTTATCTTCAGAAGTATGCTTCCTCCCTATTTCCTCCCCTATTAGAATGTAAAGTCACTGATATTTTTGCTTTTCCTTTGTATCTACAGTTACTAGTACAGTGCCTGGTATATAGGCTAACAATTAATATTTAATTAACACTTTTATGACAAACAGCAAGAACATCTTTATTAGGGGGTAAAGAGAAAAACAGAACTTTAGGTGCCAACTTGAGACACAGAGGCTTAATCAAGACCATTGATTTCAAACCTTTTCAAGTATGAGGACCTTTTTTACAGGCAACAAATTTCAAAGACCATACCACTTAAGAAAGAAGTTTAACTACTTGAATCTATTAATTTCAAAAATAATGACAAAAACCGATATATTCAGTAACACATAAATGAATTTGTATTTTATTCATCACAGTATTTGTGAACATCTGAAACATAACAATATGTATATGAGACATTTCAGTCTACAGACGGTATATTTGCTAATTATACTGAATAATTTAACGAGTTGACCAGTAGCAAAAATCTGATGGCCTGACAGGCATTCACGACCTACAAACTGAGATCCAAAAAAAAAAGTTCTTAAGCAGGGGAGTAACATAGAATAGAAATTATGCTTTAAGAAAGTTAATCTCATAGGAGTATGCAGAGGGGAAGTGAAACTAGACACTAGATCAGCTACAAAATTATTAAAGTGTTCTAGGTATGACTCTAAAGTAGTAGCAATAGGAATAATGAGAAAGAGAAGAATCTGAGAAATTTTAAAAGGAAAAAAATGCAGAGAACATAATGAAGTAGAGCAACATGAAAATGTCTGAAATTAAAAGCTTAAGGAATTTACTAAAACTGCAATGGCACAGAGAGAATTTGGGTTGGAATTTAAAGTGGCTAATTTAGTTTAGGCAAGTAAAGCCTGATGTGACAGCAGGATATTTAAATGGCAAATTTTTATAGACAGATAAAGATTTGGAACTGGAATGAAGGGGAAAAGGAAAATATGCAAGGAAACAAGGAAGATCCAGCAGTATCACTATTAGGTTTATGCCACACAGATCAAAGAAAGAGGAAAAAAATCTATACGTACAAAAATATATGTAGCAGTTCTTTTTGTAGTAGCCAAAAACTAGAAATTATGGGAGTCCCACATACTGGGGAATGGCTAAATAAATTACAGCATACCAATATAATGGAATGCTATTATACCATAAGAAATGATGGAATGGACAGTTTTAGAAGAAACTGAGACAAACTCTGGACTGATTCATAATGAAGTGAGCAGAAGTAGAAACATTTATATAATAATAACAGTATAAAGAAAAGTAACTTTGAAAGACTTTAGAATTCTGATCAATGCAAGAAGAAACAACCTATCTACTTCCTAACAGTGGGGTTAAAATGAAAAACGAGAAATAAATTTTTAGACATGGCCAAAGTGGGAGTTTGTTTTCTTGGACTATGTATATTTGTTATAAGGGTTTTGTTTTTGTTTTTGTTTTTATTGTTCAATGGGGAGGGGAGGAAGTGGAAGGAAGAGATAAGACATTTGGGGAAGGGGTGGGGGAAGGGGAAGGAAGGAAGGAAGGAAGGAAGGAAGGAAGGAAGGAAGGAAGGAAGGAAGGAAGGAAGGAAGGAAGAGGAAGAATAAGAATGTGTGGGGAAAAGTTCCATCATCATCCTGATAGATGTTGAGGGAGGTAAATAACCCACCAGGGAACTAGTTTTGGCCTCAGCCTTGGTTTTTTTTTTTTTTTAACTACACCTAGACTTTTTGGGTTAGCCAATTGCTAGGATTTTATAGTGTTAGGAGATTGTTAGGCCAGGAAAAAAAAATTAAAGTTCATCAAAGAAACTTTTCAAAATACACAGATGTGAGCAAGAATTTAAAAGGGGGCATAGACAAGCACAGTAGAGCTGGAATGACCACATTAAATTAAATGCAAACTAAAATTGTGTGTATATACATATTAGAGATAAATGGCTTCATATATAATCTATTCTGTTCTTTTATATGGAAATTCATGCTTGTCATTTGTAAATTTCATAATCTAAAAAATAAAAAAAAATAAAAAAGAATAAAACTTACTACCAGATATTCCAGTAATACAATTTCCAGGTAACATCTCTGAAACTGAAATTCCCATGTTGAAACACAATCTCCTATCCTTCCATTTTCTACTCTTCTTACTCACATTTCATAATTACTGACCTCAAGGTCTTTGACTCATCCCTATTCTCCCATTCCATCATCTCCTCTATAGCTTCACTATACAGAGCCTTACAGCAGTAGCCACCAATATTTGCACTAGCTATGAACACTCTGGGATTTCTTTTTTCCTTGACTTTCTGTGGTTCCCAACTTGGGAGGGGAACAGTCCTCCACTTCTGCTACATTCTTTTTTTTTTCCTGCTACATTCTTGCTGAGTATTACAAAAAGTCAAAAAATGAAACTAATTTCACTCACTACACCACTTATGTAACATTACCAAACTATGTTCAGTCAAAGTGAAGTATATTTTGCTCCATCAACACATATTGCCCTCTCACATTCATACCTATGCTCACATTTTTACCCATATTTACAATTCAATTCAACAAGCATTTATTAAGTGCCTAGTATGTAAAAGACACTGTGATTATCAAGTAGAAAACAAAACAGTTCTTGTCCTCAAAAAACACCTGGGGTAACACAGCATGTTCACAGATAAGTAAATACAACTTAATGGAGCTAAAGAGGGAAGGCCAAACTAACAACTGGGGTTAAGTGAAGAAATCAGGAAAAGCATTATAAAAGAGGAGATGCCACCCAAGCTTAACCCTGAAAATTAAGGATCACAAGAGGCAGAAGTGATGAGAGTATTCCAGGTCCTAGGGAAAGCTAGTGTGAAGACACCAAGATTGAAGATGTACTTTGTTTTACATACATGATTTTAGTTAAGCCACAGAATAATCCTGTGCAGAATGTACTACAGTTATCCTAGTATTACAAAGGAAGAAACTGAGGCTCAGAAAAGTTGTGACTTGTCCATTATCATACAGTTAGTAAAGTGTTAGGAGGTAATATTTGAAGCCACATTTCCCTGAAGGTAGCCTCTATACACTAAGTCATCGCACTCCCACTGAAGGTCTTGTAAGGAAATCAGGTCCAGCTAGGTTGGACTAGATGTGTCCAATTCAGATTGCATATTTCTGATAACATCTATTTTGAACCTCTACTTGCCACTATGGGTACAACACAAGGACCTCTACGAAAATAGTCCTTAAGAAGAATGAACTTTGAAAGTCCATTAGTAAAACCCATTTCTAGATTCCATGGACGGCAAGTGGAAGTGGAAAAAAAGTTCCCTGGAGGAAATATATCTCAAAGTATAGTCCTTCCAGTATTAAGATGAAGACTGACCAACTGCCAATTACTGCTCTGAGTTATTTTCCCAGTAGTAGTATCAAATTATGTGTCCATACATCCATACCTAACTGCAAAATGAAAGTCAAGCTGGCCAGGGGTCGGGATACTGCCTATAGCCTCACAACAGAATTAAACACACTGGCATACAAAATTGCCCTGATAAACACCATACCAACTGAGTAAATCAGTCAAAGAAACATACTATGTAATGAACTTTCTTAATAGCCCACAGAGCCCACTGACTTAAGCCAACCTCTTGTCCCAAAACTGAATCTTAAAAAAAGTAGTATTAAACATCAACAGTTTTTAATCAAATAATGCACATTCAATCTTGCAAAATTATTTTATATGCTAGTTTCCTTACCGAAAATTTAAAACTTTTATTTTAAAAAATCATTTCACGAAAAAAAAAACTTCTAAAAATATAGGTATCTACACTTACAAAATACCTTAAGGCTGCAAGTTCACCTCTAGCATCCATCCAACTCCCCACTCCCCCATTCTTTTGCATATACTTAAAACTTTTTTTCTACCTAAGATAAAACTGACATTTTCTCCATTTCTGAAACATTTAATCCTCTAAATTCCCCACAATGCAACACTACGACCCTATTGCTCAAAGTTTTCAAGACACACTTAATATCTTTTTCTTTGTGGGGAAAAAAACAATGTCTGAACAGGATGAAATCTTCAACTATCTTTAAAAAAAAAAAGCTTGAGCAGGCAATCAAATGATAGAACAGGCTTGTCCACCAGTGTTATAAAGAGGCGCAGCAGCCTGGAGGGGCAGTACCTTGAGCCGTTTGACCACCTCGTCGTTGGTAATCTTGTCAGTGATCTCCTTCACCCCCGGGGGGTAGGTGATTTTTCCGTCGGAGCTCACCACGCCACAGAGGGCCGTGGGCGGCTTGGGCTGTGCAGTGGGGAAGTCCATCCTGGGGGACAACTTTTCTTCCACGCTCCTCTACCGGCCTCTATCGGTCAGAAAACAAAAGTTCAGCGGAAAATGGACGACTTTCTAACCTCTTTTTCATTTCAAAAAACCTCAAATGAGAAAGGGCCCAGGCTCTGGGGAGGCCGGCACGGGGACAGATCACGGAGAGGGGAGCTGGGGCGGTGCTCCCCCCGCATAGGCACCCTTCCCCTCCCGGAGGAGTCTCTCCCGGGGCCCGGGGCTCAACTCCCCCAGAAGGATCTCCTTCCCCTCCTCGGGGCCCCACGGGGTCTCTCCCTGGCCCGGAGGAGTGCCTGGCCAACGCCTGGAGTTCCTGGGTCCCCATCTCACAATGAAATCCTCGCCGAAAACAACCAGCGCCCGGAGCCTGGCAGCTCCAGGGGTTGGGGGTGGGGCGGGGAGGGCTCGTGGATTCCCCCCCTTCCCCAGGCCGGCCCAGCCTCCTGCCGGGGCGACAGCCTCTGGGGAGAAAGAGAGGCCGAGGCCTAAGGGGCTCGGCTTAGGCCCCGCCGCCGGGGGAGCCGCCAGGAGAGGCGGCGGGGAAGCGATCCCCTTCTGCCAGCTCCGGGCCGCCCCCCGCCCTCGCCCAGGAGGGAGGGGGAAGGAAGGACACTAAGCCCACTGCTCCCCCCATCCCAGGAAGCGGCGGCCTCGGCTCCGCGCTCCCCATGGGCTTCCTTCAACTTCGGCTGAGGAAGCCTCAGTGGCTGCCCCCAGCCTGGCTCCGCGGCTGCTCCCTCCCGGCCCGGCGGCACAGCGAGGCCTTCCCCCTGGACCGGCGCCGCCGGGCCCCCTAGCTGCCGAGAAGCGGGAGCCAGCCCTCAGCCGCCGCCTTTACCTCGTCCTCATGCGGGCGGGAGGCGCATGGAGCGCTGGGGTCGCTGTACGCAGGTGGAGCCCAGGCCGCCGCCGCCTCCTTCAGGCTGCACACAAAGCGGCTCCGTGGGTCTCGCCGCGGCCGCCGTCGTCGTCGCCGCCGCCTTCCCCGGAGCGGTGCTGGGGCTGGCGGGTCCGGGGAGGAGAAGCCTCAGCCTCGGCGGGGGGGGGGGGAGAGAGCCGAGCCGAGCCGAGGCGAGGAAAGGAGAGCGGGCGCGCGCTGCACGGGGAGACACTGCCGCTCTCCGTCGGCCCGAGGAAGAGCAGCCCAGGCCGAGGCTATGAGTGCATGGAGGAGGAGGGCGTCAGGGCCCGGCGCGGGAGCCCGCCACCGCCTCCGTCAGGCCGTCAGTCCGCGCCGCGGCCCCACGTCCCCGCCCCCGCCCCGGGCCGCCCGCCGAGCCTGGCCGCTCGCTCTCAGCCCCGGGGCCTGCGGGTCACGCGGCGGCGGCGGGAGCAGTGCGCGCCTCCCCCTTCTCTACCCTTTACTCCACCTCCTCCGGAGCAGCCCGGCTGCTGTCTCGCCCGCTCGGGTGCTCTCCGCCTCTCTCCTCTCCGCCTTCCCCTTCCTCCCTCCTTCCCTCCCTGCCAGCCTGGGATCGACGCCTCACGCCCTGCGGACAGCGCCGCCTCCCGATTGGCGCCAAAACCAGCAGCGCCCTCAGGTTCGGGAAGAGGAAGGCAGGGAGGAAGCGAGCGGGCCGGGGCAGGACCCGGCTCGAGCTGAGCTGGGGGCTCTGGGGACCGATGGTGCCCACAGAATACCTCGGCATCCCTCGGACCGCCCGACTGCCCGGAGTCGGGGTCGTGGGCCGTGCGCAAGGCGGCCCATCATCTTCCAGGAAGCAGGCGCTCCCTCATTCACTCAGACAACAAGCATTTATTAAGCGCCTACGACGCGCTGGGTGCTGTGCTTAGCGACGGGGACACAAAAGGATGGCCACAGCTCCTGCCCTCCAGGAGCTCCCAGTCTAATGGCGGAGACAAACGTGCCAACAAGAGCGACCCAGGATGGACTGGAGACACTCAGCAGGAGCACGGGGCTCTAGCTTGGGGCGGGAGGCGGAAAGGCCACTGGGAGGGGATCGATTCACAGGGTATTTCCTCAGTAAGGTGATAAAAAAGTGCCCCCACCCCCGCAGCCGTTTGTGAAGGAAGCGAGCCCAGGTGTCAGGGATTTACTTAGAAGAATACCAGCTGATAAAGCCCTCCAGTTCAGTGCAGTACGAGTCTAAAAGAGAACCGCGGTGAATGAAAGGGGTGACAGAGAGACCGCTGCTACCTCGAGTTCACGGGGATTATTAGTATCGATCTATTTTTCCACATCCTTTACTTTGGTCTTAAAATTAAAGGTACTTGAGCATCTGCACGGTTTGTCACCGAGAACACAAAGCCGGAATCAGAACACTCATCAGTTCTGATTTTTGAGTGTGCCTAGAGGACAATTCTTTGTTCCCCGCCCTTTAAGGTAGTAGAGAATCTTTTTTAGATGATTTTCATTGCAAGCTGCTACATTGACAAAGAACCACTCATTCTTGAACACTTTCTCCCACCCTTTGGATATTTTGTCCTGTTATACTGTAAACAATTAAGGGATACTATCTTTCCACGTTATTCTTAAGTTCAGTAATTTATATCCTTTCTTAAATGAGGTTACAAATGATCTGCATATACATATGAATATTAAGTTTTATCACTGAAATATTAATATAGGCTCATCATATTGTAGATAAACAGATTTAGCAGAATCTCTCACAATATCAAGTAGCTAAAAGGTGGTTATCATAAATGACAGTGAGCAAGACTATCTTAAACCCCCAGTTTTTTTTTTTACTTTGTTGAACATTTTTCTTCTAGTAGAGTGAATGAGACTTAAAGATACAACCATTTAAAACAATGTTTATGTCAAAACTGGACTAATTTAATGATATAACCAGATAAAAAATTTTTAATCCCAAAGTGATGCCTATTGAAATTAATGTCCTTAAGTCATGTTTCTGATCATTCTACGTTCCTAACTTTTATTTACCTTAAACAAACAAAAGAGTCACATTTGTAATTATGAGGGAGAAAATGTGATACTGCAGAAAGAATGCTCAATAGTTGGAGGAACTGGACTCAAATACAACCCCTGATATTTTACTACCTGTATGACCTTGGATAAGTTTCTTACTCTCCTGGTGTTTTGGTTTTCTTGTGAAATGAGAGTTGGACAGGGTGGTCTCTAGAGCCCTTATACCTCTGGGTCTCTTTTCTTCTATGAAAATGTGAATCTCCTCTAAAATATTTTTAGGTCTATCAGAGATTTATTGTACTGTTATGCCATAGTTACTGTGAAACTCAGTAATGTTTTAATTTCTTCCAATCTCTTTCCAGTGTTCCCAGAAACTCAGATTTGCTCTTTGGAAAATGCATTTAGACACAGTACAATAGTATTAAAAAGTTGTCAGCCAAAATTCACCAACGACTAACAAGTACAGAAAAAAAATGAAGAATCAGTAAGATCTGATCTAGACTTTAATGACTAATTTTGTTTCATATGGTAACTTAAAGTTTTTCTTTGCATTCTAAGATGTTAATCTGCACAGTTAAGTGAACAAGTATTTATTAAGCCCCTGCTATGTGTAAGGCAATGTGCTAAGCCCTGGGAAGTAAAGAAAGGCTTCTAAGATCTAAGAAACAAAGCAATCCAATCCTTACAGAGCTCATAATCTAACGGGGTAGACAACATGCAAAAACCAATGCACAAACAAGACATGTAACAAGATAAATTGGAGGTGTTCAAAGAGGGAAGGAACTAACCCTAAGGAGGACCAGGAAAGACTTTCCTTGGAAGATGGTATGAAGACATGAAGGAAGCCAGCAGGTGGAGGTAAGGAAGAGCATTCCAAGAATGGGGAAGCACTGGTGAAAATGCCAGGGTTTATAAATTGGAGTATCTTGTTGAAGGAAAAGCAAGTTTAGTGTCACTAGATCAAAGAGTACAGAAGAGACAGGAGTAAGGTATAAGAAGACTGGAAAGGCAGGAGGCAGGTTAGGAAGGGTTTTGAACACCAGATGATTTTATATTTGATCCTAGAGATGATAGGGAACCACTGGAGTTTAATGAATAGAGGGGTGACATGATCAGACCTGCACTTGCAACTTACTGTTTGTTCAACTGTTAAAAAAAAATAAGGATAATAACACCCACCTCACAGGGTTGTTGTGAAGATTAAATGAGACATTTGTAAAGCACTTAGCACAGTGCCTGGCACGTAGTAGATGCTCTTTAAATGTGTATTAACTCTCTCTCTTCCTACCACCACCGCTACTTTAGAAAGAAGCATTGGTAGCTAAATGCATGATGGACTGGAGTTGAGAGACCAACCAGAAGGAGATTATAATAGTCCAGAAATCAGGAGATGTACCAATATGGAGTCAGTATTAGAGGAGAGAAGAGAGAAGAAAAGGTAGAAGCTACTGGACTTAGTGACCTGTTGAGTGGGCGTGGTATGGTGCAGGGCAGAGATGATGACAATGAGTTGAGGGTGATACCTAGACTGTAAGACTGGCTGACTGGGAGGATGGCAATTTGCTTAATAGTAATAAGGATATTGTGAAGAGAGCAATATGATCAAAATCTAAGCACATCTATTTCTTTCCAAATTAAAGAGATAAATATTTGTATTAGGTACATTTCCTTTCTTAATGTAATTTTGACCAAAATTAAAGTTCTAAGCCCTAGATCATTACACAGCTCTCTCAATGAACTCTATTGTCTCAAAATAGACACTTATGAAGGCCTTTCAATCCACACAGGAAAAACCAAAGTGAAAGAAGAATCCATACCGTCCAAATCATGACATACAATTAGACAACCTATTGAGTTAGTATGTACATATATACATATACATATATGTGTGTGCATAAGGTTTTTTTTTAACTGCTCTTAAACAAATGAGCAATTCCCACAGTTACATAGGAAGAAGATTCAGATAAATCACATTGGGGAAATTGCATAGCACTCTCAGTAATCCCAACCTGCTTACTGATGTAAAACAATCTTTTTAAAAACATAAATACTCTCTAAATTTAATTTTCCAGAGGCAGGTATTCTATGATTCAGGGCCATATAACCTTACCAAAAGAATTTTAATATTAACTAGACTGACCTTTATTTCAGAGAAGCTAAGCAATTTTCCAAAGGCAATCCAGTCTGCTTCATTCTGGGACCAGTTTAATGTCCATCTGCAATGTCCAAAGAAGTATGTAGTGATGAACCAACTCTAAAGATTATTCATCCTACTGCATATTGTAATCTTGAAATAAAGCATTCTTCATTCATCTGGTTTTTCCTGTATAGACAAATAGGCTAAATTTTTTTCATTGATTATGGATCTCATTTACAAAGTTCTATAATATTCCAATGTATGAAGTAACCAGTATAATGTCATACACACAGGAGCATCTGGAGGACCTTACCATTCATAGAGAATGCTTCTTCTGTATATAGGGTTGTGCGTCATGGAAGAAATACATTATCTGAAAAATTAAAGTTGTGAATCATTCAAATAGTAATAGAGATACATGGTGGTTATGCATAAGCTGCAGAGTCTTACCAAAGATCACTTGTGAGTAAAGTGGCTGTAATGGCAAGCACAGAAATAGTTCACACCTTGTTTCAGCTACTGAATTAACACTTTGTTTTAGTTCAAGTTTCTTTTTAGCCTTATACCAAGTCTGTTAAGAAACAGAATGTGTGAACCCCACAAATTGTGAACCCTAGAACTCATGAACTCCTGCAACAGGAAGGGGAGGAGCTAATGACCATATATAAGGAGAGGTCATGGCTAGAGATAGCAGAACTAAGAAGAGGACTTTTGTAGTGGCAGAGTCAAGAAGGAGAAAACTTGGGGTATACTGGCATTCTTGTTTGACTGCTCTCTGTTGAGATTTGTTTGTGATACTTTGTTCAGAAGCCCTGGGACCTTACTAGAAGCCCTGAAAGAAGATTTTCTGGTTATATGTTTACAGAAGCCCTGGAGGAGGGTTTTGGAGGTCCTGTACTTTACTGATGATTTGTGCTGACCTCTTGAACATTGTTTGTAGGTCTGTGTGATTTCTATGTTGATTGTTTGTATTGAGTTCTTAGACTTTGTTGGTGGGTCTGAGTTGATTTCACAAGGAGATAGTGAATTGATGATGGTGCCAGCAATGTATATGAATATTTTTGTGGGTCTGTCAAGCTTTGTCTTCCCAGAAACAGGAACTGTGAAGGACTTGAGGTGGACTGGGCACTGTGAACTTCAGTATGGAATAGGAACTGGGCAAAGAACTGCATAAGGAATTGGGAGCTGCCTGTCTTTGAACCCAGGTGACATTTGGAGCTGGGACAATGGAAGAGGAACGACAGAAGCTGAGAGCCAGCCTCAAGTCAAGCTGAAATAAGACTTCACTTGGATACTGTGTACTGACTGAGAAGATTATGATTTACTGTGACCTAGGGGTGGAGAACTTTGACTTTTGTACTTTGTGATTAAATTAAAGATTTTGTGATTGACTAAATGAATGTACTTTGTTTAAAACTATGTAACCACTTTGTTGAAAACTATGGGGGCAGCTAGGTGGCGCAGTGAATAGAGCGCCAGCCCTGAAATCAGAAGGACCTGAGTTCGGAGCCGGCCTCAGACACTTAATCCACACAAACAAAAACCTAGCCGTGTAACCTTGGGCAAGTTACTTAACCCCAATTGCCCTAAAGGGGCGGCTAGGTGGCGCAGTGAGTAAGAGCGCCGGCCTCGGAGTTGGGATGACCTGAGATCAGATCCAGCCTCAGAAAATGAGCACCCACACATAAATAATGACTAGCTGTGTAACCTTGAGCAAGTTACTTAACCCCAATTGCTTTAAAAAAAAAAAAAAGAAAGAAAACTATGTGGCTATTTTAGTGATAAGTTGTTGAGTTGTGACATGGTGAATGCTGTATTTTGTTTTTTTATGAATGTTTTGCTCTGATTTGTAATTGAAGAAATAGAGAGCTCACTATACTATGTAATCAGAATCTTGAAAACTGTTCACCACAGCAGTCCTCTGGGAAGCTGCTTTACAGTGGCATAAGAAACATCATCAAGAACATGTATGAATTGGGGCAGCTAGATGGCACAGTGAGTAAGAGCGCCGGCCTCGGAGTTGGGATGACCTGAGATCGAATCCGGCCTCAGAAAATGAGCACCCACATACAAATAATGACTGGCCATGTAACCTTGAGCAAGTTACTTAACCCCAATTGCTTAAAAAAAAAAAAAAAAGAACATGTATGAATGGCTGAACAAGCTGTGGTATATTAATGTAATGGAATACTACTGTGCTATAAGAAATGAAGAGCAGATGGACTTCATATTTACCTGGAGAGACTTATACAAACTGATGCTGAGTGAGAAGAGTAAAACCAGGAGAAATTTGTACATAATTACAGACTACAACATATGTCTGATGACCAACTTTGATAGACTGGACACTTCTCAGCAATGCAGGGTTATAGGTCAACCCCAAAAGACACATGAAGGAGAGAGATGTCTACATCTAGAGATACCTAGAAAGAACTGAGTTTGAATCCAGATTGAAGCAAACTACCTGATATTTTTCTTTTTCTTGTTTGGTTTTGTTTCCCCTTTCCCATTGTTCATTCCATCTGATACAATCCTTCTTTATAACCTGACTAATGTCTAATGTGAAAGTATTTGCAGATGGGGGCAGAGCCAAGATGGCGGAGTAAAAACAGCTCGTCCAAGCCACTCTGCCCCCAGATCTCCTCCAAACTATGTAAAAGGGGACTCTGAACAACTTCTGGAGCCCCAGCACCCACAGAACAACACAGAGAAGCTAACCTCTTGCTGAGGACAGCCCAGCAGCCCTGCAGGAAGGACCAGCGCAGTGGTCTGGGAGCGGGCAGTGCGCAGAGCGCGGGGAGCTGAGCACAGGTCCAGTCTGCCTGAGTCCCAGTTTTAGCCCCAGGGTGGCAAGGCCAGCAACCCGCTGGAGAGACCCCAGAACACCAGCAGCTGTGGTGATTCCAGAATTATCAGCATAGACATGCCTAGGACAAAGTGAGAGGTTAGTGCCCTATGGACTTTGGGACCAGTATTTGGGGAACACGTCGGCTTCCTCCCCTGGGGGCTAGAAGCCACTGAGGAGACACGCCATTTTGTAGTTTTCAAAGGTAGCTCCAGCTCCTGGCCTGCGAACTGTAGGGAGATCCAGCAATCAGTCTTGGGGGGTAATTGCTCTTGCTTTAACCTCTCTGGATCTGGATTGTGATCTGGGGTGGAGGTCGTGGGGGGGTTTCCAGCTTGCCAGAAACAAAAGTTGCCCCCCCACACACATTCAGGATGAAAGTTCCCGTCTGGCGCCAGAGCCATAGTGTGGCAACAAGCCCAAAAGTCAAGTAAGTAAGTGGCAACATGCCAAGGCAAAGGAAACAAACAGAAAAATGCAACCCTAGACTCCTACTTTGGGAGCAAGGAGGGTCGAAGCATGGAGTGGAAAGAGGACCGTGAGGTCAAAAGTCCTGCTCCAAAAGCCCCAGGGGAAAACATGAGCGGGTTGCAGGCCATAGAGGACCTTAAGAAGGACTTTAAAAATCAAATAAGAGAAGTGGAGGAAAAATTGGAAAGAGAAATGAGAAGGATGGAGGAAAAGTATGAAATGAGTGTCAACAGCCTGACTGAGG
The DNA here is from genome assembly GCA_011680675.1 of Gymnobelideus leadbeateri. NCBI lineage: Eukaryota > Metazoa > Chordata > Mammalia > Diprotodontia > Petauridae > Gymnobelideus > Gymnobelideus leadbeateri. Next base: position 718,960 of record WOXC01004889.1, read on the forward strand.
AAAACAACACCTTAAAAAATAGACTAACTCAAATGGCAAAGGAGGCCCAAAAGGGCAATGAGGAGAAGAATGCCTGAAAAAGTCGAATTTGCCAGATGGAAAAAGAATCTCAAAAGTTCACTGAGGAGATTCATTCCTTCAGAGTTAGACTGGAGCAAATGGAAGATAATGACTTTATGAGAAATCAAGATGCTGTTAAGCAGATCCAAACAAATGAAAGATTAGAAGGCAATGTGAAATATCTCATGGGAAAACCACTGACCTGGAAAATAGATCCAGGAGAGACAATTTAAAAATTATTGGACTACCTGAAAGCCATGATCAAAGAAAGAAGCTAGAAATCACCCTTCAAGAAATTCTCAAGGAAAACTGCCCTGATGTTTTAGATCCAGAGGGCAAAATAGAGGTTGAAAGAATCCACCAATCACCTCCTGAAAAAGATCCCCAAAAGAAAACTCCCAGGAATATTATAGCCAGGTTCCAGAATCCCCAGATCAAGGAGAAAATACTACAAGCAGCCAGGAAGAAAACAATTTCAATATTGTGGAAACACAATCAGAATAGCCCAGGACCTGGCAGCTTCTACACTGAGGGATCGAAGGATATGGAATATGATATTCCAGAGGGCAAAAGAGCTGGGAATGAACCCAAGGATCACTTACCCAGCAAAACTGAGTATTTTGTTTCAGGGGAAAATATGGTCATTCAGTGGAATAGAGGACTTTCAAGCATTCTTGAGGAAAAAACCAGAATTGAATAGAAATTTGACATCCAGACACAAGAAGCAGGAGATGCCTGAGAAGGTAATCAGGGAAAAGAAATCAAAAGGAACTTATCAGAGTTGAACTATTTACATTCCTATATGGAAAAACAATAACTGTGACTGAGGAAATCTTTCTCACTATGAAAATAATGGAAGAAGGGTGTATGGTCATGTGAATACATATGTGAATGTGCGTGCATATGGTTACAGTTATATATGGATAGAGGACATAGGTTGAATTTGTTGGGAAAGGAGGATACTCAAGGGGTGAAGTTGTGAGGTGAGAGAGGAAAGTGGCAGGAGGAGATGGGGAGAGACAGGGTGGAGTAAACTATCTCATGTAGAGGAAGCAGGGGGAAGTGGTTGCAGGGGAGGGGAAAAATAGGAAGGCAAAAAGGTGAAACCACATTCTCATTGAATTTGGTTCAGGGAGAGAATGACATACATACTAGGTGGGACATCTCAACCTACAGCAGAATGGGGGGAAGGGGGATGAGAGGAGGGATGATGGATAGGTGGGCCTCCTTGGGGGAGGAGAGGTTGGAGGTACCCACTATGGAAGAGGGACAGGATCACGTGGGGAATGGGCCAGGAGGGGGGTGGGATGAGGGGGAGGGAATTATAAGCAGCCTTGTACAATATATCTACCATGATAATGTTTTGCATAGCTAGACATGTACAACATATACTGAATTACTTATCTCCCCAGAGGGAATGGGTGTCAAGGGAGGAAGGAAATGGATCTGAAATTCAAGGTCTTAAGATTAAATGTTTCAAATATATATAAATACTATTATTAATACTCTTTTGCTTGTAATTGGGAGATAAGATGTGCAGGCATTGGGACACAAAGGTTCACCTTCACCTAATGGAGAGATCGAAGGAGGTGTGGGAGAGGATAGGGGAGAGAGCAGATTGGAGGAAGCGATGTCTTGCGGAAATGCTGTTCTGGGAGGGTGGGTAGGGGAAAAACAGGGGGGAAAAATAATTGTAACTCAAAAGCTGGCGGAAATGAATGATGTAAAACAGAAGTTAATAAAGCATTTGTTTAAAAAAAATGCATTCCAAATGACTAAAAATTAGAGAAATGTAATTTAAAATAACTCTGAGGTTCCATTCATATGCTTCAGATTGACAAAGATGACAAATGTTGGAGGAGCTTGGAGATAACACATTTTTGGAGTTACAAATTTTGGAGCTATGAATTGGTCTAGCCATTCCATCAATCAGTTTGGAAGTATACCCCTAAAGGTATCAACTGTATATACCCTTTATCCCATATAGGTCTCTAACCCTCAAGGAAAGAGAAACAGGACCCATATGTAGAAAAAAATATAGTAACTTTTTGTAGCAATAAAGAAATGGAAATGTAAGGGGATACCTACCTATTGTAAATAACTAAACACATTGTGGTATATGAATGTAATGGTTACAACGCCCTAAGAAATGATGAAATAGACAATTTCAGAGGAAACTTCAGAGAGATCTCTATGACATGAAGCAGGATTGCCTGAGTAGAAACAGAAGAACAATTTACACAATGACAACAACATTATAGAGAAAAACAACTTTGAAAGACTTCAGAACTTTTAATACAGTAACAAACCATAAGTCCAGTGGCCTGAAAATGAATCATTCCATTTACCTCCTGTCAGCAAAATGATGAGACATGCATATTTATTTGGTCAAGGCCAATATAAGGACTTGTTTTGCTAGACTGTGAATATTTAGTAAGGGTTTTTTTGTTTGTTTATTTTATTGTCCTATTGAAGAATCAGTTGGAGGATCAGGCAATAAAGGCTTATAAAACTAGATTAAAATATATATATTTTTTTCTTTTTTAGCAAGTGAAGGTTGCCAGACATGGTGGTACACTCCTATAATCCCTGCTACTGGGGGGACTGAGGCTGATAGATTATTTAAGTTAGGAATTCTAAGCTGCAGTAGGGCTAACCTAATCACATATCCATACTATCTGGCATCAGTATGGTAAGTGCCTCAGGTAGGGGCCTACCAGGCTACTTCAGGAGGGGTGAATGGGTTCAGGCCAGAAACAAAACAGTTGAAAGATCCCATGACAAGCAATAGGGAGATTAGGCCTGTGAGTGGCCACTACACTTTCAAACTGAGTGAAATGTGGAGACCTGACCTCAAAAAAGAGAGTGGAAAGGGAGTAACAGGATAGACTAAGTGTTCCATTGGTATTCATGATATTTAAATAGAAGACCTCCAATGTCTTGAGTTTCCCAGAGTTATTGTGAAGATCAAATGAAATACTAATTGCAAAGCACTTAGCACAGTACTAGTACATAGTAAGTGTTATATAAAGGTTATAGGTATATAAAGGTTAGCTATTAGTTATTTTTATTCATCAACAAAGAGAATATCCGTATTGACAATATGTAAGACCCATTGAACTACTGTAGTATTGCAAATGATAATTAACTTGACTATTTAAATTAATCTGTGATCTTGTTAATTTGGGTGTTCTCTCCACAGATCACAAACCATCCATGACTTCTCCTGTGCCCTTTCCAATTATGTAAATCATGGGGCAGCCAGGTGGTGCAGTGAATAGAGCACTAGCCCTGGAGTCAGGAGTTCCTGAGTTCAGATCTAGCCTCAGACACTTAACTAGCAGTATGACCTTAGGCAAGTCACTTAACCCCAATTGCCCCGCCCTCCCCCCCTCCAAAAAAAAAAAAAAAGCAATTACATAAATCATACACAGGGGTTCCATTCAGCATTCTTTTTTTTTTTTTAAAGCAATTGGGGTTAAGTAACTTGCTCAAGGTTACACAGCTAGTCATTATTTATGTGTGGGTGCTCATTTTCTGAGGCCGGATTTGATCTCGGGTCATCCCAACTCCGAGGCCGGAGCTCTTACTGCGCCACTTAGCTGCCCCTTTAGGGCAATTGGGGTTAAGTAACTTGCCCAAGGTTACAGGGCTAGGTTTTTTTGTTTGTGTGGATTAAGTGTCTGAGGCCAGCTCGGAACTCAGGTCCTTCTGACTCCAGGGCCGGCGCTCTATTCACTGCGCCACCTAGCCGCCCCCCATTCAGCATTCTAAGGACTTTCTAGATGTCAGTGTTACATGGATATCAATAGTAGCATGTAAATTATCAAATTATCATCCCTTGCCTCTGCTACAGAACTAATCCACTTCTGTTTCTGGTCAGACATCTGTGATGATAACTTGTATGTAGTAGCTTCTTATAATTATCATTGGTGGTACACTCTAGCCTTTTTAGATGTATCATGTTTCTTTTCATTGCCTTTAGATGCCTTGCAATTTTGATTCTTCAGAGACTGTGGTATTCTGTGAGTCAAAGCAATATGTTTTCACTGATTGGAAATTGGCTTTTTAAAGCTGGAGTATTATTTTGAAGAAAAGGTTGAGGAAATTGAACAAATTTCCCAAAAGCAATCCAATTTTTTCATCTTATTCCATTCTCTACCCAGCTCAATGTTCATTGGTAGGACCTGACATATATGTATTGAAGGAACTGCTCACTGATCTCTCCATCCATTTACTTATTAGTCAATCAGTCAATAAGCATTTCTCAAACATTTACTATGTGTCAGGCACTGGGTTAAGTGAGAGAGGTACAAAGAAAGGTGAAAACATGGCCCATGCCCTCAAGAAGCTCACAATTTACTGAGAGAGACAATATGGAAATAATTGCAAATACAGTGAAAGGAAATCCCAAAGGTGAGACAAAATAATTAGACTTTCCTGCAAGTGGAATTTGAGCTGAGTTTTGAAGGAAGCCAGTATGTGGAAGTGAGGAAGAAGAACATTCAAGGCATGTAGGATAGCCAATGAAAAGCTATTGAACTGTGATATGGTATGTCATATATCAAGAATAACGTAATCAGGACAGGTAGGTGGCGTAGTGAATAGAATACTGACCCTGGAATCAAGAGGACCTGAGTTCAAAAGACACTTAAAACACTTATTAGCTATGTGACCTTGGGCAAGTCACTTAACCCCAATTTCCCTGCCCTCCCCACTCCAAAAAGCAAAAAAAAAAAAAAAAGAATAACATAGTCGATTGATTGTAGAGTATATGGAAAGTATCCAGAAGGTGATCAACAGTGTCAAATGCAATAGAGAAATCAAGAAGAATCAATATTGAGAAATAATCATTTGAATTGACAAGAGAATATTGGTAACTTTGAAGAATTAAGTAAGAAGAAAGGAAATGGAGGCATCAAGTGTTGATGAGTTTCTTAAGAAATTTAGTACTAAAAGCATGCAGAGATCTAGGATGATAGCTTGCTAAGATAGAATGACCAAGTGAGGACTTTTTGAGGACAGAGAGATATAGGCATATTTATAGGCAGTAGGGAAGGAGCCAGTAGGTAGGACGATACTAAAAATTAGAGAGTGTGGATGACAGAAATTGTCATCTAGAAAATACAGAAAGGGACGGGATTAAGGGTGAATGTTGGGGACTTTACCTTAGAAAGGAAAATTTAAAAGTTAAAAAGTTAAAAATTAGGAAAAAAAAGGAACTGAAGGAGAAGGTAGTAGAAGGAGCCATCTGAATGATGTGAGATGAAAAGGAGGAGTTTAGAGGGATCTTTCAGCAAATGATTTCATTTTTTTTTTTTGTAAAGTATAAAGAGGGATGAAAAAGTTTGTGATATCTACTGTAGTGAGTGGGAAATCAAATCTATTAGGGAATTGAAAAAGGATTGCCTTGCTATAGGAAAGAGGCCAATTGATCTGCAGTGGGACATTTGGAGGAGAGGGTTGAGAAAGATGAACTGAGGAAGGGGACAGTTGAAGTTTGTGCTTCAGTAGCCAGGAGTTCAGAATCACTGGGATTAGGAGAGTATGAATGCATGGGAGTATGCTAACTCTTGAGGAATGGGTACAGTATTAGTGATTGGAGAGAGGTCCCTTAAGAGAGAAAGATGATTAGACTGTTCAAAGTTTTACCTTAAGACCTAATGGCAGATAGGTTATGTTGTGTCCTATGAGGTATGGTCAAAGAGAGTCCTATCAGGAGGCAAGAGGTGGCAGTGGGAGGTTTGGGTCTGCTCTAGTTCTGTCTTCTGGAGCATTGTAGAAGGCCCTAGAACTCAGAGGCCAAAGATTGTCATAGGGCCTGCAGGAAAGGCCCAGGAACAAAAAGGCCTACAGGTGGGTGGCTTGCATAGGCATTCTTCATACACTTGGATTTTCTGTGCAGATATTTAGATCTAACTTTTTAGGTCTCTCTTTAGATCTAACTTTTTAGATTGTGGGTTTAATCAAGGATGTTCTGTAATGTTCTGGGCCTTAATGCAGTGTCATTTTGTCTTTGAATTCATGGTGTTTAGCACAGTGCCCAGTATATAATAAATGCTTAATAAATATTGATTGATTGGCTGATCCACAAACAAAAATAACTGGAAAAAGTCATCATGTTTAGGGAATCTTTCTTTGACAAAGACTCAGTGCTCCATAACAAAGACACTTTTGGTGGCATATATGTCCTTCATTTCATAATAATAAAGAAAAGGCTGTCAAACAAATTTATCTCTTATCTCTATTGTTACCTCATTCAAGGATTTTCATATGATTTTAAAATATGAATGGGAAACACCTTGAGTTAGAAGAGCCTTGAAAGTAATGTTTTGCTCTACCAATCTAATTTTTTTATTATATAGAAACAATTAGTACAAGTGATAAAATTTATTTTCTCTCCCACCTACCTCTAACTGGGAAAAAAAAGAAAAGAAAAGAAAAATAAAGCCTTGTAAAAAGTAGCATAAACAAGCAAATTTCCTCATTGACTATGTCCAAAAATATATGTCTCATTCTCCCTCTTAAGTCGATCATCTCTCTGTCAAGATATAAAGAGTATGTTTCCTCCTCAGTTACCTAGAATTATTGTCCACTGAAATGATCTGAATTCTTAAGTCTTCTAAAAGTTGTCTTTATAATGTTCTTATCATATAGATTGTTGTGAGTAGCAGTATTGTGGGGTCAAAGCGTATTCACAATTTAGTGACGTTTTAGCCACAGTTGCAAATTACTTTCCAGAGTGTCTGGAAAGACTAATTCATAGCTCTATCAACAATTCATTGATGGGCCAATTTCCCCCAAGCCCTCCAGCATTTTCTCTCTTGATTACTAATGATACAGATGACATGATTACTAATAACCATGATTTGTGGAGATCCAGAGTTTGCCCCTTTTTCTAAAGTTCTGATCTTTAAAAAGTTCAGTATAGGAAGGACATTGCAGATAATGACACTGCACTAACTTTTTTGTTCAAGACCCCAGGAGGTGGAGTTGCCATTGTGTTCTGCTCGAATTTGGGTGAGGCCTCTCTCTAAGATGATATGATGTCACTCCCAACCCTTCATTGTAATATTCTTTTCTTTCTTTCTTTTTTTATTTTTTAAAGAAATTGGGGTTAAGTAACTTGCTCAAGGTTACACAGCTAGTCATTTTTTATGTGTGGGTGCTAATTTTCTGAGGCCAGAACCGATCCTGGGTCCTCCCGACTGCAGGGCTAGCGCTCTTACTCATTGCACCACCTAGCCGCCCCAGTAATATTCTTTTCTTAATTGTTAATGTTCTTCTATTAATTGTTAACCAATCAGTGTTGAATCCCACCATTGGGAACACCTACTCTTTCTAAGGGTATATAAACTGTGAGCCCATCCACCATGTTTGTCTTTGGTCTAAGAGAGATGGCCAAATGACCATCCTTTTATTAATAAATATGCTGGTCTTATTAGTAAAATTATTAAATTACCCAGAAATTATGTCTCTTGAACCTTTTTAATCACTGAGGATCTTTGACAATCTGATGGATATGAAGTGGAACTTTAGCATTGCTTTAATTCATATTTCTCTATTTCTGATCTGGATCTTTATATGGTTATCGATAGCTTGGATTTCTTCTTTTGAGAATTTCCTATGCATATTGTTAACAATTTATTAATTGGGGAATGGCTCTTATTCTTATAAATTTGAGTCCATTTTTTATATATTTTAAAATAAGACCTTTATCAGAGAAATTTGCTGCAAGTTATAACAAATTTGCCCAGAAAAATAAAACATCAAGAATTTCAAGGGAAATTTTAAAAAAATGAGAAGGAAGGGGGCATATTAGTACCAGTTCTCAAACTATACTAGAAACTATTTTACTACTAATTATCAAAAGTATTTGGTATTGTTTAAAAAGTGAAAAAGGTCAATCACTTGGAACATATTAGGTTCACACAATATAGAAGCAAATGGATAAGCCTAAAGATTACACCTGTTTGGTTAATGACTAGATATTTGACAAAAAATGCTAGAAAAACAGGAAAGCAGTCTGGCAGAAACTATGTTTAGACTAACATCTCCTACCAATATGATTTACATTCTTTTCATCCATCTTCAGATCCCCTGGAAGGTTTCTGAGTTCAGTATAACCTGGGTCTCCTGAGTTAAGTACTAAACAAATTTGGTCTTTAAGCAACATATCTGATCTCTCAGCCACACAGAGCTAGGTTCAAATAATGCAATAAGGTTTTCCCACGAAATCCAAGCTGGCCATAGAGTATGGTCTTTTTGATATGTTGCTGCTGTAGTCTTTTTGCAAATATTTTATTTCATATTTTTGTTTTGATAATCATTAGAGATATTGGTATATAGTTTTCTATGCCAGTGTCTCCCATTTCTCACAATTGATACCAAAGTCTCTTTTCACAGAGAACTTGAGAGTGTCCTTGTATCACTTCTTCTGACCACCATGTGAACACCTGCCTTGTGTGAGTTTTTTGTAAAATACTCTTTTAGGCAAACATGCATGTGGCATTTGAACAATGTGACCAGTTCATCAGAGTTGCACTTTCTGCAGATGAGTTTGAATGCTTGATAGTACAGCTCAAGAAAGGACCTCAGTGTCTAGAACCTTGTCTTGACAGGTGATCTTCAGAATCTTCCTAAGACAATTTAGATGCAAGAACTTTAATTTTTTGGCATGGCTCTGGTACACTGTCCAAGCTTCACAGGCATACAACAACAAGGTCAGCAAAATGTCTCTGTAGACTTTCAGTTTGCTCAGCAACCTAATACCTCTTCTCCCCTACCCTTTCTTTTGGAGCCTTCCAAACGCTGAGTTAGCTCTGGCAATAAATGTGTCAACCTTATTATCTATGTGTTCATCCCTGGAAAGTATAGTGCCAAGGTTACTAAACTTATCCACAGCATTCAAGGTTTCTCCATTTGCTGTAACTGATGGTACCACATATGGATGGCACAGTACTGGCTGATGGAGAAATTGTGTTTTCTTGGTATTGTTAGGCCAAAATTAGGACAAGTGGCAGAGAATTGATCCATACTTTGTTGCCTTTCAGCCCTAGAAACTGTATTGAGGGCACAATCAATTACCTGTGAACAAAAACGTCACAAACCAACTCTCCCTCTACTTAAGTCTTGGCTTGTGGTCTTTTCAAGTTAAATAATTTACCACCAGTACAGTAGTTGACCTTGATCATGTTAAAAAGCATGGGAGCATGCACATAGCCCTGCTTTATTCCATTGGTGACTAGGAAAGCATGAGAGAATTGTGCATTATCCAGGACCTGTGCAAGTATGCCATCATGAAACCAGTCTGCAATACTGATGAACTTCTCCAGGCAACCAAATTTCACCATAATCTTCTATAGGCCCTTGTGACTGACAGTATCAAAAGCCTTGGTTAAATCAATGAACGTTGTGTATAGATCTCTGTTCTACTCCTAGCATTTCTGCTGGAGTTGTTGGGCAAGAAACACTATGTTGACCACACTGGCTCTCAGGTAGATGACCATCTTCCAGGTGAAGGACCAACTGATTAAGGAAGACTCTGGCAAAAATCTTATATGTGGCAGCAAGTAACTGGTATTAAAGAAAATTACCACTGGTTGGCAAATAGATAATCAAATTATGGTATATTAATATGGAATAATGTAATACACCATATGAAATGACAAATGTGAGGAATTCAGAGATACATAGAAAGACATAGAAATTGATATGAAGTGAAGTAAACAGAACCAGGTAAACAATATACATAATAACTACAATAATAAAATTGGAAAGAATCAAGCAAATTAAAGTGATTGCTATGTAATTACAATGATCAAGCCTGGCCTAGAGAATGCTATAAATGCTTTCAGACATGAAAGTTCTGTTGGTTAGTTTCTATTAACTGCTTTTTTCCCCTCTTCTTTCTGCTTTAATATTAATTACAAGAGATGGTCTGTAGGTGGATGAAAAGAGAAAGAATACATTTGGAAATAAATGTGATATAAAAAGACATCAATTAAATAATATAATACTTTCTTTTAAAAAGAAATGGTGATTCTGTGTCAATGCCTGTTCCCTTGCCCATTTCCAATTTTTGGTATTAATAGTTTTTTTAAATAGTTTGGGTCAGAGCTACTTTAATTTTATGCCATGTCTTCTCATTTTTATACATCTTTCTAATTTGGTGTTGATTTTGATCTTTGCTCTAATATGTTGATTTGACCAGTGATTTGAGAATCAGCAATCATCATTTCTTATCTATTAAGATAGTCAGTTTAATTTTCTTTGATATCATTTAGTATTTGACATGTTCAACATTTCCTGACTTCTGGTAGAAAGTATTCATGATAATAAAATATAAAATATATAAAATCATGTGACTTCTGTTTGTTAAAAATTTTTTTAAAATTTCTTTAATTTCATAATCCTCAGTCATATTTTCCAACAAACTTTTCATGTTCTCCCCATGCCTACTGTAGCAGTAAGCACCCCAATGTCCCCAGGGTAGCTGCCAACACAGGTTCTTAGATCTGCTTTTCAAAAGGAAAGCAACTCAAAATGGGTTAACAAGCTTACTTTAATCAAACAAACATATATTACCTAGTTCAGGGGGAAAAGGTCAGCACCCCGAACTTCAGAGTTACAAACTACAGATCAAATAGACAGGCTTCCAAACTGTCCAAACATCATATCAATACCAAATCACAGTTACCAGAGAGGGAAGCATCAACATCTGGGTTTTCAAAGCCGGGGGGCTCTCAACAACGGCTTCCCAGAGTCTCATCTGCTCAAATCACACAACACTTCTCAAAGTGAGCCCCAAAGCAAAGCCTCTCCTCAGGGTTTATATAGCTTTCTCCTGTCTCAGAGAATGTAACAACCTTCTGGACCCACTGCCCAATCACAAAGTATCAAGGTGTGGGCTTTCCTGAAAAACAAGCCTCCCACCACAGGCTCCAGGTGTACTTAAGCTAGGGGCAAGGAAGATCTTTAAATTTGCATTTCCATTACACCTACCTTTGCATTGATGTCATCTAGATTAAAATATATATTGATTTAATTTAGAAGTTCTTATTGAATTCTTCATAGAATGTAATGAATTTTTAACTCCCTACAAAAGATGTTCTTGTTTAAACTACTGTTATCTTCATGACAAATCTATTTGCTAGTGCTCATCATGATCCTTACAATAACAAATGACCAGAAACAATGGTTCTTGTTATCTCTGAATGCATAATAAAACCAACTCTAATTCATTTCTATGCCTCCTCAAGAAGAACCTGTGAATCTTATTTACATTAAACTTCAACTTCCTATTATATTCTGCTTTTATTTGTAGCAAAAATGTAAACACTGATATGATTCAGTTCTAGGAATGTGTTAATTCCTTAGTTATTAGACAAATATTTCATATTTCAAATACCAATAGATAAATTATTGTTTATGGATGATCTAAAAATTGTGATACTTAGCATTTTCTTCTGCCTTATATATCACTCCACCACTATTATTGAAGAAGGAGGGTGAGGAGAAGGAGGAGGAGAAGAGAGCAGATAAATTAGGGCCATTTTGTATTTCTTTTTTGTTTCATGGGGTGTAATGGTCAAAGCACAGCTAAACTTGTTCATATAAAGTAAATATAGTCTATCACTAGGAGTGTACTCAAAGTTATGTTCTACTTTCATAGCTTTCAAAACTCTACTATATGCCAGGAAGAGGCATCAAATTAGGATTTTTTAAAAATAGATTAAAAGAAAAGGAAGAGTACAAGCAATAGTAGTTATGGAAACCAACAAACTGAAGTGAAAGATGGCAGCAGTAACTGGATTATACTGCCCTTCACAGAAATTCTCCAATACAGTTTCAGGTGCTTACAGTGATACGACAGAGTAATTTATTAGAGAAAGTTCCAGGGTATCAGTTACATAATAGGTCTCACACCTGCATGCCAAGACTGCATCAGGTAATGTGAACCTAGAAAGGGAAGAAAAGATACAAGGGGCCAAATTGAAAGGGAATCATGGTATATTCTTGAGTGGCTGTGAGATGAGAACTATAAAGAGAAAGGATAGAAGTAAAAAATAACATAGAGGGGGCGGCTAGGTGGTGCAGTGAGTAGAGCGCTGGCCTTGGAGTCAGAAGGACCTGAGTTCCTATCCGGCCTCAGACACTTAACACACACACACACACAAACAAAAACCTAGCCATGTGACCTTGGGCATGTTACTTAACCCCAATTGCCCTCCAAAAAGCAAAATAATAATAATAATAATAATAATAATATAGAGCCTCTGAGAGTACAATAGTATAAGCAAAGTTGGATACCAAAGTTCTGGGCTATAGTGGGAATAGAAAGTAGATTCTCCCTTGGGGTCAACCTTATATCAGGTGACAGCTAGGTAGCAGTTAGGTAAAATCTGGACATCCTGACTCCAAGGCCAACTCTCTATCCTTGATACCACTCTGCCTTTTTAGACCTTGTTATTACCCCCAAAATGGTGACTGAGAGTACGTCAATAACTATCAGCCCAATCCTACCTACCAATCGATATACTTTTTTGTGCAAATGATTTACACAAGCATCGAGGGTACTCTTGATAAGGTGCTAGGCTAACAAGCAGGCTTTCAAAAATAGTATTCCATAGTATGCTACATCTTTATCATCAAACAATTGATAGAAAGATGTAGAGAATACAAGATCCTACTGTGTTGATTGTTTACCTTAAAAAAGCATTTAGTTCAGTAGAGGAAGAAGTTGCCTTAAAGACTTTGCTTTAAACAATATCTTCCCTTAATAGGTCAAAATTATAGAAGACTCCTTGAAAGATAACAACAGAGACAACCTTGTTCAATGACTTTCTAAATATTAATATTGAGTGAAGCTTAAAACAGAAAGAGATGGTCACTAAAAGTATTCATCACTATAATAACAAAGATCCAATGCAGAGTAAAAGTCATAGTGATGTTCCCCTAACCTGGTGAGGTCCTCTACATGTTCCTGTTTGTGGAATACATTTTTTTTTAAAAAACAACAAAACTTTTATTGATGGCATTTAAAAAAAATCAGTCATTTCTAGATATACCTCTCCCCCTCTCCTCCATAATACATACAGCAACATTGGGAGGTATATTTCCTCATTTCTTTTCTGAGGGTCAAGATTATTATTATAATTCCATAACATTTTCGAGTGTCATTGTATTGATTTCATTAAGCTCCCAAACACTGGGAAACCTTATAAAAGAAATTTATAATCACTTAATAGCATCTTTCTTGACCTTTGTTCTTGAATCTTCAAGTGTCTATTGAACATTTTTCACTAGATGTCCCATAGACATCTTAAATTCAACATGTCCAAAACTTAACTCATTATTTTCTATCCTTCACCACACCTTTTCCTGATTATCCCACAACCCTTTCCAACTTTCTATTACTGTTGAGGTCACTGCCATCTTCCCCAAGGTTCACATCACTGCCATCACAAAGGTTCACAACTTACATATCATCCTCAATTCCTCACTCTTCTCTCACCCTATTTCTGTTGCCAAATCCTATTGCCTTCATAACATCTTTCATCTATACTCTCTTCCTTTCTTTGACAACATCACAACTTTAGTCCAAGACTTTATTTCATGCCAGATCTGCTGCAATAGCCTGCCTCAATCTCTTCAATTCCAATACATATGAGTCCACTTAGTTGCCAAAGTGATCTTCCTAAAGCACTTAAAGGTCTTGACAATGTCACAAAATAAACTCCAGCAACTCCCCATTACCTCCAGGATCAAATATAAAATACTCTGTTTTTTAAAGCCATTCCATAATCTGGCCCCTTCCCTACCTTGTTCCCTCTGCAACCATTTTTAAATTTACTAACACAGGACTTCCTAACTTCTAGTCCATTAAACAGAACCCATGCAACTTTTTACTTGTTTTGTCAAATATTTTCTAATTACATTTTAATCTGATTCAGACCCACTCTGGAGTATTGTGCAATCCCCAAGTGTTTGTCACCTCTGTTCTAGAGCAATAAAAATCATTTAGCAAGGGCTACTTTAAGAATATTATTCTGGCTGTGGTATAGGATGGATTGGAGGAGGAAGAAACAAGAGGCAAGACCAGTCGTCAGACTTTTAAAAAATAAGTTCTTATTAACATCTTTTGTTTTCACATCATCCAGATTTCCCTCTGTGTTTCTCCCTGTCATGGCTCCCAGATAACCACCACATATAATAAAGAATTTTTTCCAAAAAAAGAGCAAAAAAAAAGCTGAACAATAGATAAAAGAAATCAGAAAGTATATGCAATGTTGCATATCTAACATGCCCCCCCCATAAAACATGGAGGGGGAACATATTTTCATATCTCTTCTTTGAAGCCTTTATTCTTTGTGGTTTTATCATATTAATTTTAATTGATTTTTAGTTTTTTTATTTCCATTTCCATTATTCTAGTTATTGTGTATATTATTTTCTTAGTTCTCCTTACTTCACTTTGGTTCAGTTCATGTCTTTCCATGTTTCTCCATAGTCATCGTATTTTTTATTTTTTGCAGCACAGTAATGTTTCTACTACATTTATATATCACAATTTCTTTAGCTGCTCTCCAATTGACAGGTATTTTGTTTCCTATACTCTGTTATCATAAAAAGTGTTGCTATAAATATTTTCATGTATATAGGACCTTTCTTAACAGTTACCTTCATGAAGTCTATGCCTAGCAGTAGAATCTCTGGAAAAGTTAGAATTAAATTAAAAGAGAGCCCTTTTTGTTTCAAACTTTATTTTTAAAACCTTTCTAAAAACCTATTAATTCACTTTCTTGCCTTGGTATGCATAGTGAGCATAATTAAATCATAATTTAATGAAAAGGGATCTTTTAGTACCCTGTGGTCATCATTTTGAATATGATTTTTCATTGTTCCTCACTATATGTGTAGATATAGACAATGTAGTCCTTAACACAGGATATCTGCTAGCAACTTTTTGGAATCATTTCGGCTCTAGTGATGGACTCTAAGTCTATGAAGTTAGAGTTGAAAGGGAAGATAGGGATCATGTAGTATATCCTCTCATTTTACCCAGAGGAGGAAAGTGACTTAACCAAGGTCACAGAAAGTAGCAGAGATAAGATTAAAACTCAGGTCTTATGTTTACAAGCTCAGTGCCCATTATATTGCACTAACTTAATTTTATCTTTGTAACATATGTCTGACATCATCTTCAATTTCATAGTTTGCCTATTTTATCGAAAATGGAATCTCCAGATGATCCAATTGATGATTCTAGTTCATGGTTTTGAAGTAATTTAATTTTTTTTCTATCATTTTGTTAGCCTCTTTAAGGTGTGGAATTCCCCTGGATGGGGAATCCTGTCCCCTCCCTCCCCCATAACTGTGGGGAGTTCTTTTGATACCAAAGGAAGAGGCCAAGTATCTCCAAAATGATTATAGGCACTAGTTTAATCAATTATTATGCTTACAAAACAGGGGCAATCTTTGATTGGGGATCACAGCCAGACAGTTCAATAGATCCCTGCAAAGAACCCTTAAAATCCCCAAGGTAATTATAGAAAACAGAAAAAGGAAGGAGGAGCTAAAGAGTGTATCACTACTGACTGGTAGATATTTTTGGTTTTCTGCTTAGTAATGAGCTTGGGAATTAAGCCAATGTTATATTATGCCCAAAGATAAGTTTGTGTATTGATCATGTCCTGTCACATATAGGTCATAATATTTTTGTTATGGCTTTCATAGGTCATAGTATCTTAAGTTATAAACTCAGTGCCTAAAATATCATTGAGTATCTAAGTTATAATTGTTAACAAGTCACCATGTTGGGGCTTCTAACTTTCACAGAGTTTCAGTTTTTATGGCTTTTTACTTGTTACTGTATTTTATGGCTTGTTCCCAATAGAAACCCTACAGCCTCTTATGAGATTCCATCCTTCACAGGTAATAGAGGAAATTGTTAAATAGGAGTAAAAGTGCTTAAATAAAAAGTTTAAAGAAGCACCAATTTTTAGAATCTACCTAAAAGATTATTTTAGCTTCCTGAGAAGTATGGTATAAATGGATCAAGAGTGAGCCTTGGAGTTTGGAAAACCTACACTCAAGTCCTATCTCTTTATATCCCCAGGACTTAGCACAGTGCTTGGTTCATAATAGGTATTTAATGTTTATTGACTCACTGACCTCAGACATATACTTGCCGTGTAACTTGGGGAAAGTCAATTAACTTTTTAGTGTCCTAGGCACTTTCTAACACTAAGTTGCTGATATGTGTTAGTGGAGGGAGTTTCTGTACTAGAAATTCATGTCCCAGTGAAACTAAAGGCCTAGCCAGGGGTGGGGAACCTGCAGCCTCAAGGCCACATGTGGCCCTCTAGGTCCTTAAGTGAAGCCCTTTGACTGAATACATTTAGATAAGGGCCGCACTTGAGGACCTAGAGGGTTCACCACCCCGGTGGAAAAAAGGAAATAATGAGTTTCCTACACCTGATGTGTTGGCAACTTTCAAGCTGGATTATTATTCAGACATCTGAACAGGGAATGATCATAGATCTGCATTCAGTGTACTGATATCTAACACATTATGTTCAAAGTTCCATTATCACTGACATTTTTCAGAAAGCAAAGTGAGAAAGCTAGCTGCAATGATGATTGTGGCTTCTCTCTACTCTCTGTTGTTAATAATCCTATCTTTCCATCAGACTCCCATGAAGGACTCAGAAACATTTGGGTGAAATTTCCCAAGTCTCTTGGCTCAATCTTCTACCATATATTTGGGAAAGCCTGAACAACTTAGTAAGGTAACATCAGTTCTCCCAACTTAAAAACACATTGGTTATAATATATCAAAAGAAAACTTTATTAAATAGAAAAGAATTAAAGGGCATTTGAAGCATTGCCTCTGCTCCCAATGCAGACTGTTTCCCAGATTACTGAAGTCTTAAAGAATACTTTTATGTTGGGCTCTGTCACCCTCAGGTGGCAGCTCCATAGCAATACTCTCTTCCTAGTTCCCTAGAATCTATGCCAGCTCCATCCACCTTTTTTTTTTTTTTAAGCAATTGGGGTTAAGTAACTTGCTCAAGGTTACACGGCTAGTCATTATTTATGCGTGGGTGTTCATTTTCTGAGGCCGGATCTGATCTCGGGTCATCCCAACTCCGGCGCTCCTACTCACTGCGCCACCTAGCCGCCCTTTAGGGCAATTGGGGTTAAGTAACTTGCCCAAGGTTAAGTGTCGGAGGCCAGCTCCGAACTCAGGTCCTTCTGATTCCAGGGCCGGCGCTCTATTCACTGCGCCACCTAGCCGCCTCGTCGTCCACCTTTTTCTTACAGACATTAAGGAAGCCATTACATTTTTCTGGCACACAGTAGGTGGTAAATAAATGTTATTGACCTCTAACATATGCTGGCTGTGTCACTATGGGAAAATCAATGAACCTTTCAGTGTCCTAGACAACTTAAGAGTAAGTTGCTGACAAGTTACACTTGTCAGCCCTAAGGGAGGCACTAAGGAAGAACACTTAAGAATTCTGCTTCTAGGATATAGTTCATCTCTGCAGAGTTCATGATTATAGTAATAGGTCAGGAGATTAGTGATTGCCCTGTCCCCATCACACAGATAAACATTCACTGTTGGTCATCTTCAGTGGAACTCCACCCTAAAGATGTACTTTTGTACTCAGTTATAGGGCAAAGTGAAGGGAGCAAGGAAAGGTTGCCAGCAACATTAACCCTGTTTCTGTAAGGGATAGATATGTCTTGTTCATAAAAATACTCCTATGGGTCTAATACTTAATAAAGCACCCTCAATTCCTCTCTCCCCAATTTATTCTCTTTATATACTTGCATGGGATTATTAAAATCAACCAAGGCTCTCATAATACTAGTTATCAGGAGTGAGTTCCCAAAGCAGACGTCCTGGAGCCGGCCTACAATTGCCCTAAATCAGTTAGGGAACAAAGAAAGAAGATCCCGGCTAGCAAGATCCTGATTCCATTTGAATCCTCTGTTGAGTATTTAAAACTCAACTAGGCACCCCCCCAAATCCACAAGCTTTCAACCAAGTTGGAGTTCGAACATGATCTTTCATGCCTGTCAAATAAAAGGGAAAGTTCAAGGAATAAGTTCAGAACCTCAGTAATGTTTTTGTTCAATAAACAAGTATTTATTTGGCACTTTTTGTATTCCATGTATTGTCCTAGACTATGGGGACAGAGAAACAAAATTAAAATAATTTTTTCAAGAAACCTACAAGAAGCCTTCAAAAAACTAACATTTTACAAGAGAGGCACACATAAAGAAATACAATGTAATTTAGCAAGGAAGACACCTGCAGCTGGAAGGATTGGGAAGGCTTCATTACGAAGAAGGCATTTTAACTGTTTGGGGACTGCATAGTTAACAGTATTTCTCAATAGTCAAGCCAGGAGAGCTCTAAATCAGGTCAGGACCTTAATGTTGTAGCCTAAGTTCAGATCTTCCCCTGTCCTTAAACTGATTTAGGATTATAGGATCATAGACTTAGAATTTAGATTTATATTCAGGATTATAGGATCATGGACTTAGAGTTAGAACTAGAGTTCATCCAGTCCAGCCCCTTCATTTTATGCAGGGAGACACTGTGGCCAAGAGAGAGTTAGGTGATTTAACTGAGGTCACATAGGGAGTAAGTAGGATTCAAACCCAAGTACTCTTGACTCCAAATCCACTGTACTGTACTGCACTGTACCATCCTGGTTCCTCACATCTAAAATTGAGCTCATTATCTTTCCCCCTAAATCTGGTCCTTCTCATGTCCCTTTATCTATCAGTGACACCACCTCTTATTCAGTTTCCCAGGGTTGAAACTATTGTGCTATAGTTGACTCCTGCCTTTCCTCCTTCCACCCAAAGAGTTACCAAAACCACCTCCTTAATATCATTCTTCTCTGTTCCCTTTTCTTTAGTCCCACTGCTATTGTCCTAGTAATTTTTTCTTACTACCCACCTGGACTGTTATAATAGTCTCCTAACAGTTCTTTGGGTATCCAATTCAGCCTTCAAACACCCAGATTAGTTTTCCTTATGACTGTCAATACACTGCTCAAAACAGCCCTCCCTCACTTAAATTCAATTCACTTGCATGTCATAGCATCACTTCCCTGATGTCATGGTCCTCTTCAAGAATGAAGGACAAACAACAACTCTGCTCAAAAGAAGCTGGCACAGCCTTTTCCCCAAGATGGTGCCTAAGGTGAAGAAGGAAGCCATTGTCCTCCCCAAGACAGAAGCCAATTCTAAGCCTTGAAGGTCAAGAAGGCAGTATTGAAGGGTATCCATAGCCACA
The DNA here is from genome assembly GCA_011680675.1 of Gymnobelideus leadbeateri. Lineage (NCBI taxonomy): Eukaryota > Metazoa > Chordata > Mammalia > Diprotodontia > Petauridae > Gymnobelideus > Gymnobelideus leadbeateri. Next base: position 738,341 of record WOXC01004889.1, read on the forward strand.
AAAAGAAGATCTGAACATCCCCCACCTTCCAGCAACCCAAGACTCTAAGACTTCAAAGGCAGCCCAAATAACCCTCAGAAAAGTACCTGTTGGAGAAAAGCTTGATTACTATGCTATCATTAAGTTTCCTTTGACCACTGAGTCTGCTAAGAAGACTGAGGACAACAACACCCTAGTCTTCATTGTAAATGTCAAGACCAACAAACATCAGATTAAGCAGTTGGTAAAAAAGCTGTGTATACTAGCTGTGTGACCTTGGGCAAGTCACTTAACCCCAATTGCCCTCCAAAAAGCAAAAAAAAAAAAAGCTGTGTACATCGACATGGCCAAGGTCAACACACTGATCTGGCCTGGTAGAGAGGACTATGTCCAACTTGCTCTAAACTATGATGTTTTAGATGTTGCCAACAAAATTGAAATCATCTAAATTGTGCTCAGCTATACCACTCTACCTACAATAAAAAGTTTTCCAGTATAAAAAAAAAAGCAGCTGTTATGGAGGCAAACCTAGAAGTTGCCTCTGCAAGTGCTGCTACTCCCTGTTCTTCACTTTAGCTACTGAAGACCCAGAAAAGAAAGTTTCAGTCATCAAAGTCTGTGGTCCTGTCAAATGAGTCAACATCTGAGATGGGTACAGTTTTGTCAATAGAAGTAATGTTATAGAACATGCATTACCACCTGCCTTGTTACCCTTTCTATCACCTTAAAAACCCCTCCACTTTTTTTTTTTCAATTAACAAGTTATTTCAGCTGAACCTTCTCATATGTGTTGTCTCCTATTAAAATCTGAGGTCCTTGTGAGCTGGGACTGTCTTGCTTTCCTATGTGTATTCACAAGCTCCTATAACAATGTTTTATACATATTAAAGGGTTAATAAAAGTTTTTTTCATTCATTCATTCATGGTTCTCTACTTTAATGAATAATTTCAGCTCCTTTGCTCAGCACTCAAGGTCCTCCCCAATCTTGGGGCAACCCACCTTTCCATCTTTATTTCGTGTTACTCAGGGCCAACAAGCACACTATTTATCTCCATAGAGAGGAGGTATGGTTTGGTAAATGGAGTGGAGAGGAATAAGCATTTATATATCATCTACTATGAGCCAGGTGCTGTGTTAAGCACCTCGGAAGACCTAAGTTAGAGTTATACCTCAGACATTCACTAGCTGTATTACCCTGAGGAAACCACTGAGCCTATAAAACAGGGGATCTTAGTAGCACCTGAATAGGTTTGTTGTGAGGATCAAATGAAAAAATGCATAAAGCACTTTGTAAACCTTCCTGTGCTTTATAAGCATGAATTATTATTGCATTTTGGTTTTTTCAATCTTCCCGTTCAATGGTCCTAGAAGAAGTCACTAAAGGGGGGGCGGATCCAAGATGGCAGAGTAGAAACAGCTCATCCAAGCCACTCTGCCCCCAGATTCCCCCGAAACTATGTAAAAGGGGACTCTGAACAACTTCTGGAGCCCCAGCACCCACAGAACAACACAGAGAAGCTAACCTCCCACTGAGGACAGCCCAGCAGCCCTGCAGGAAGGACCAGTGCAGCAGCCTGGGAGCTGGCAGCGCAGAGCGCAGGAGCCGAGCTGAGCCCAGGTCCCCGTGAGCCGAGGTTTTAGCCCCAGGGCAGCAGGGCCAGCAGCCAGCTGGAGGAACCCCAGAACACCAGCAGCTGTGGCGACTCCAGAATTATCAACATAGACATGCCTAGGACAAAGTGAGAGGTTAGTGTCCTATGGACTTTGGGACCAGTATTTGAGGAATGGGTCAGCTCCCTCCCCTGGAGGCTAGAAGCCACTGAGGAGACACTCCATTTTGTAGTTTTCAGAGGCAGCTCCAGCTCCTGGCCTGCAAATTGTAGGGAGATCCAGCAATCAGTCTTGGGGGGTAATCGCTCTTGCTTTAACCTCCCTGGATCTGGATTGTGATCTAGGGTGGAAGTTGTGGGTGGGTTTACAGCTTGCCAGAAACGGAAGTTGCCCCCCACACGTTCGGGACGAAAATTCCTCTAACTGGCCTTAAAGCCATAGTGTGCCAACAAGCCCAAAAGTCAAGCAATTAAGTGGCAACATGCCAAGGCAAAGGAAACAGAAAAATGCAACCCTAGACTCCTATTTTGGGGGCATAGAGCGGGAAAAGGACTGTGAGGTCAGAAGTCCTGCTCCAAAAGCCCCAGGGGAAAACATGAGCGGGTTGCAGGCCATAGAGGACCTTAAGAAGGACTTTAAAAATCAAATAAGAGAAGTGGAGGAAAAATTGGAAAGAGAAATGAGAAGGATGCAGCAAAAGTATGAAATGAAGGTCAACAGCCTGACTGAGGAAAACAACACCTTAAAAAATAGACTAACTCAAATGGCAAAGGAGGCCCAAAAGGCAATGAGGAGAAGAATGCCTTAAAAATTCGAATTTGCCAGATGGAAAAAGAATCTCAAAAGTTCACTGAGGAGATTCATTCCTTCAGAGTTAGACTGGAGCAAATGGAAGCTAGTGACTTTATGAGAAATCAAGATGCTGTTAAGCAGATCCAAACAAATGAAAGATTAGAAGGCAATGTGAAATATCTCATGGGAAAAACCACTGACGTGGAAAATAGATCCAGGAGAGACAATTTAAAAATTATTGGACTACCCTAAAGCCATGATCAAAGAAAGAAGCTAGAAATCACCCTTCAAGAAATTCTCAAGGAAAATTGCCCTGATGTTTTAGATCCAGAGGGCAAAATAGAGGTTGAAAGAATCCACAGATCACCTCCTGAAAAGATCCCAAAAAGAAAACTCCCAGGAATATTATAGCCAGGTTCCAGAATCCCCAGATCAAGGAGAAAATACTACAAGCAGCCAGGAAGAAACAATTTCAATATTGTGGAAACACAATCAGAATAGCACAGGACCTGGCAGCTTCTACACTGAGCAAACGAAGGGCATGGAATATGATATTCCAGAGGGCAAAAGAACTGGGAATGAACCAAGGGTCACCTACCCAGCAAAACTGAATATTTTGTTTCAGGGGAAAATATGGTCATTCAGTGGAATAGAAGACTTTCAAGCATTCTTGAGGAAAAAACCAGAATTGAATAGAAAATTTGACATCCAGACACAGCAAGGAAGAGATGCCTGAGAGGGTAATCAGGGAAAAGAAATCAAAAGGAACTTATCAAAGTTGAACTATTTACATTCCTATATGGAAAAGCAATAACTGTGACTGATGATATCTTTCTCATTACGAAAATAATGGAAGAAGGGTGTGTGGTCATATGAATACATATGTGAATGTGTGTGTATATGGATAGAGGGCATAGGTTGAATTTGTTGGGAAGGGAGAATACTCAAGGGATGAAATTATGAGGTGAGAGAGGAAAGTGGCAAGAGGAGATGGGGAGAGACAGGGTAGGGTAAACTATCTCATGTAGAAGAAGCAAGGGGAAGTGGTTGCAAGGGACAGGGAGAATAGGAAGGAAAAAAGGCAAAACCACATTCTCATTGAATTTGGTTCAGGGAGAGAATGACATACATACTAAATGGGATATCTCAACCTGCAGCAGAATAGGGGGAAGGGGGATGAGAGGAGGGATGATTGATGGGAGGGCATCCTTGAGGGGAGGGGAGGTTAGAAGTACCCACTATAGAAGAGGGACAGGATCATGTAGGGAATGGACCAGGTGGGGGGTGGGATGAGTGGGAGGGAATTATAAGCAGCCCTGTACAATATATCTACTATGATAATGTTTTGCATAGCTAGATATGTACAACATATACTGAATTACTTATCTCCCCAGAGGGAATGGGTGACAAGGGAAGAAGGAAATGGATCTGAAATTCGAGGTCTTAAGATTAAATGTTTCAAATATATTTAAATACTATTATTAATACTCTTTTGCTTATAATTGGGAGATAAGATGTGCAGGCATTGGGACACAAAGACTCACCTTCCTCTAATGGAAAAGTCGAAGGGGGTATGGGGGAAGGTATGGGAGAGAGCAGATTGGAGGAAGTGATATCTTGTGGGACTTCTATTCTGGGAGGTTGGGTAGGGGAATAATGGGGGGAAAATGATTGTAACTCAAAATCTGGCGGAAATGAATGATGTAAAACAGAAGTTAATAAAGCAATTGTTTAAAAAAATAAAATAAAATAAAATGCTAAAACAAAAAAACCTACAAAATGGAGTGTCTCCTCAGTGGCTTCTAGCCCCCAGAGGAGGGAGCTGACACATTCCTCAAATACTGGTCCCAAAGTCCATAGGACACTAACCTCTCACTTTGTCCTAGGCATGTCTAAGTTGATAATTCTGGAGTCGCCACAGCTGCTGGTGTTCTGGGGTTCCTCCAGCTGGCTGCTGGCCCTGCTGCCCTGGGGCTAAAACCTCGGCTCACGGGGACCTGGGCTCAGCTTGGCTCCTGCGCTCTGCGCTGCCAGCTCCCAGGCTGCTGCACTGGTCCTTCCTGCAGGGCTGCTGGGCTGTCCTCAGTGGGAGGTTAGCTTCTCTGTGTCGTTCTGTGGGTGCTGGGGCTCCAGAAGTTGTTCAGAGTCCCCTTTTACATAGTTTGGGGGGAATCTGGGGGCAGAGTGGCTTGGATGAGCTGTTTCTACTCTGCCATCTTGGCTCCGCCCCCCAAGCTCCCTTTCTTTAGCCTCACTGAAAGAACCTTCAGGAAATCTCCAGTAGGTGATAGGATAACAAAGATGATCAGTTCCTCATTTTATTTCCTCATGATTTTGATTTGTTAGGTTTCTACATTGTGAAAGCTTTTAATTCCATCTTAAAGACTATGACAATTGAACATCTGATTCAAACAGTGTCCTTTAATTTTGTGTATCAAATCACTGACACACAGTTTTGTCTGTGATAATGTTCTGAATCCAGTACAATTTAAGTATTGAATCCCAAAGGATTATTTGAGTTATATACTTGTAATATAGGGTTTTATCATGTTTGGTTATGAGATATAGCAACCTTCTTATGTATAATTCTAGCCACTACATTGTCTTGTTAGATATTCAATAAATACTCAATTTTTATAGCCTACAGAGATACGTTGTACAGTTTCTACTGTTTAATTCCATAATCTGTTTTATCAGTAAGTCTTAGTTACTTAAGGATAAATCACCTGTAATTTCTATGGCAATATCTTGTTCCTGAATTATTATCATAAATTCCTCCGTTTCCATGAACAAATCTACTTGACTCATTTGTCTGACACTTTGTTGACATATTGTTCACTAAGTTCATATGGATGTTACCCACGGAAGGTCTTCTGATTTCACCCTTAAATATTAGCTGTTTCATAGATTCTATCTGTAGGAAAAACACTTTTGCTTATATTGGGCAAATCTTGTTGCTTAATGATGTCTGTTTGTTCCAAAAAAATATTTCTGTAAGTTTTAAATTTGTTTATAATGTGCCCTGAGAATGTCTAATAATACTCTTCTTGCTTTTTTGATCATGAGGCATTTCTCTTTTGCAGAGAAATTTTTCTTTCCTTGACTTCCTTTGGGTGATGATTACTGTGTTTGCTAATACTATATAAGATTTTGTTAGGACATATTATATACCTATTATGGTCCATTTTATAGTTCTAAAAGTATATGTTAAGATTTGTATAAGTTTTAACTGATTCAAATATTTTCATCTTAAGCTTAAGCTTTGATTTCAGGATACCAGTAAATCTCTAGATATACAGAACCATAGCTTTATTCCCAATGTATCTCGCCAAGAGAAGACCAAGGTATTTCTAAGTACTGCCTTCATCCATTGGTGCAATTTGATTTCTGGATTCAAACTCAAAGTCTTCAATCTCCATCTTGCCTTTTCATACAATAAGAATTTATTCTTATCAAATCCAAATGATATTTTGGAATCACTGTAAAAATATTTCAAAGATGGGAAAGCTATTTAAATAATTTTTCAACTTTCCATTCTAAATATGTTCCCATCTACTTCAAAATCATTTGAGATATTGGTATTATTATTATCATACATTTTGTTGTTAGGTAGAGTTTCTGGGGTTTGTGTTAAATGAGGATTTTCAACATCCTTGGATTTTTCAATTTTTCACTTTTAAGATTTTATTATCTCCTCATTTTCAGCTTTTTTTCATCTAGTCTAGGCTTAGAGATGAAGTTGTTTCTTATGATTACCATGCATTTTTCTGCAATTTGTTATGTATATAGAAACTGAGAATATTATTGACAAAAAGCAGTATGAATCCCTTACCTATAACTATATAGATTTCAGAACTGGTATGTAAAGAAAGCATTCATATTTTCAATTTTTTCCACATGCACTTATAGTTTGCCCTCTTTAATGGTCAATACTATCTGTACCTAAACATTTCCAACAGATAGGGTTATATTTTTTCTAAGTGAGTCTTGCCTTCTTTTGTTACTAGAACATGAAGGAGTGTCATCCACTCTATTGTTCTTCCTGTCAAGCTCATCATCACAAATAGTTACAATCTATAACTCTATACTTCCCCATCTATTTTCCTGGTTCTTAGAAATAAAATTGTCACACTGACTAGGGTGATAGATAATTAAATCAGTGTTATTTCCAGAGCCCAATCTACTAGAGTTTTATGGTTCCTGCTAAGTTTTCAAGCTTCAAGCTTCTGCTGTACATCTCTATGGGTAGTATTTCTCTACTTTGTTTTCTCCTCCCCACCATGGATTGGACTTGAAGAGGGATGATTATTATTACTATTTGTAGCACCAACACAATATTCACAGCATCAATGGCTACTGCAAATATTCCAGCATAGTTCTCAATCACAAAATATAACAGATTCTCCAGAAAAAAGACAGAAGCAAAACACTTATTCAGACACCAGAAAACCAAATCCCAACACCACGAAACCAAGTCCGTCATAGCAACATAGAAGTTAATACACCACAACACAGCAAAGAGCCACAACATCCTTCAGCCTTCCCACAAACCAATACTCACAAGTCTAGCTATCTGCTTGCCTGCTGCCTTCTCTCTCCTACCTCTAGCTACTCCCAGCTTCCAGTGGACTCTGATCCACCCTTTAGCAAATTCCTCCCACCACAGGCTCCATGTGATTACATTTGGCCTATTAAGGGGCAGGGAAGATCTTCAAATTCCCTTAGGCTTATTAAGGGGAAGGGAAGATCTCCAAATTCCCATTACCATTACACTATTATAATTATTTTTAATGTTACCTGTGATTATGTTATATCCCTCTCAGTAGGATATAAACTCCTTGAAGGCAAGAATTATCTCAAGTGCCTTTTGCATTTGTGTCCTCAGCACCTAGCATAATTTCTTTTTTAAAAAGTTTTATTTATTTATTTTTAGTTTTTAACATTCATTTCTACAAAATTTTTAGTTAAGTTTTTTCTCCCCATCTTTTTCCTACCCCCACCCCAAAATATCAAGCCTATTGAATACCCCTTCCCTCAATCTGTTCTCTCATATCCTCCCCCATTACCTCCCCTAACTTTCTAGTAGGGCAAGATGAATTTCTATACCCCAGTGCCTATATATCTTATTTCCCATTTGCATGTAAAAAAAAATATATATATATATATATACACATATATTTTTTCTTTTAAACATTTATTTTTAGAACTTTGAGTTCCAACTAGCATAATTTCTAACACAGATATATTAGAATGTTTAATAAATATTTGTCAATTATTATATTCTGGTGAAATTGATCTATTCTTGTTCCCAGTCACACCCTGTGCTTTCTTGTCCTTGCTTATGCTGTTCTCTATGTCTAGAATGTAGTCCCTTCCCTTTTCACCTGTTAAATTCCTACTGATCATTTTTCCTCCCTATAAAATGACCAGGTTATATTAGGAGAATTCTTAAATTGCTATTAGTTCTAACACTGTATAGTTGATGGCCTATGCTCTACAACTTAGTTTTGGTTGAATCAAAAAATAATCATAGTCCAGACTGATACAGAATTTTATGGTTTGTCAAATGTGTTTCCTTTCAACACCATAAAGTAGGTAGTTCAAGTATTATCCATCCCCATTTAATTGATGTGGAAGCTGAGGTTCAAGAAGATTAAAGAAGTCTCTTTCTATTCAACTACACATGAAAAGAAAAGGTTCAGGAAGACTAAAGCAGTCTCTTTCCACTTGACTATACATGAAAAGAATATATATATTTGTAGAACTATCTAGATTACCAACATCAAAAAAGTATTTTAGTCTTTGAGAGAGTCAGGAGAGAATGGTAAGTCTTCCTATTTTGTTTAGAAAATAACAAATTGGGGCGGCTAGGTGGCGCAGTGAGTAAGAGCGCTGGCCTCGGAGTTGGGATGACCCGAGATCAAATCCAGCCTCAGAAAATGAGCACCCACGCATAAATAATGACTAGCCGTGTAACCTTGAGCAAGTTACTTAACCCCAATTGCTTTAAAAAAAAAAAAAAAAGAAAATAACAAATTGTGGGGGCTGGCTGGGTGGTGCAGTGAGCACTGGCCCTGGAGTCAGGAGGACCTGAGTTCAAATCTGGCTTCAGACACTTAACACAAAAACTAGCCATATGACCTTGGGCAAGTCTCTTAACCCCAATTGGCCTCCAAAAAAAAAAAAAAGAAAAGAAAATAAATTGTCTCAATTTTCCCACATACCTCAGCCCCAGGTAATCAAGGATTGAAAATCTCCGCATTTGAGGGATTTTGAATCCATACTGTTTTTCTTTATGCCAGTCTTTCCACTATCTTTTCCCTAGTGCTGTCAACCATAAAAGACTTATCTAATTTCAGAAATCTGAACCTTGAACAACAACTTATTTACACATCTGTTACTTCCTGTGGGACAGCAGGTGCAGCTGAAGCAAATCCTCCATTTGCCAATATTCTAGGTACTGTGTTTGTTACCTAATGTCAGCCAGCTATCACACTCATATGTATCTGTATTAGACAAATACAATATTAGCTGTCTCTGTAACCATAATTGCAATGTGGCACTGTGCAAATATATTGGCATTAGAAATATCAGTTCTAAATCTCTGACTCAGCTCTGGGGAGAAAAAAAAATTGTATTTTTTAGATGTAAACAAAGGAATGGAAAGCAGCCCTTTAAAAGAGCTTCTTTCGATGCAAAAAGACAGATTTTCCTTTGCTGGGAGAATTCCTGAGTTTTTTTGTTTTTCTCATTCCCCTCTCCCTCACCTTTGTTGTTGTTGTTGTTGTTGGTGTCTAGGTTGGTCTAAAGGGCCTCTGAAACCACTTCTGACTGACTTTGGTTATCCTGTTATATTCTTTAGTTTTGTTCCTTTAGTTTTAATCAGTGCGGGTTGACATCAGAAGACTACTCAGTCTACTCGTAACCATATTCCTTATTCATTTATCCTCTGATTATTCTTTTTTTTTTTTAAAGCAATTGGGGTTAAGTAACTTGCTCAAGGTTACACGGCTAGTCATTATTTATTCGTGGGTGCTCATTTTCTGAGGCCGGATCTGATCTCGGGTCATCCAAACTCCGAGGCCGGCACTCTTACTCACTGCTCCACCTAGTCGCCCTTTAGGGCAATTGGGGTTAAGTAACTTGCCCAAGGTTACACGGCTAGGTTTTTGTTTGTGCGGATTAAGTGTTGGAGGCCGGCTCCGAACTCAGGTCCTTCTGATTCCAGGGCCGGCGCTCTATTCACTGCGCCACCTAGCCGCCCCTTCCTCTGATTATTCTTGACTTCTTTTCTTCAAAGGGAGATTCATGCTGCTCATGGCAGGATTCCTTCTAGCCTTTCTTTCCTACTAATGCCACTGGTCTCATTCCTACATATATCTTCTTATAAAAACATGTTCTCTGAAATCTCTTCTTTTTTCCCCTTATAAATTAATTTATTTATTTTTAGTTTTCAAAATTCACTTCCATAAGTTTAAAATTTTTTCCATCTCTTTCTCATCCCCCCCTCCCCAAGACAGCATGCAATCTGATATAGGCTCTACATATACCTTCTTTTTTTTTTTTTTTTTTGCCTTTTTGGAGGGCAATTGGGGTTAAGTAACTTGCCCAAGGTCACATGGCTAGGCTTTTTGTTTGTGTGTGCATTAAGTGTCTGAGGCCATATCTGAACTCAGGTCTTTCTGACTCCAGGGCCGGCGCTCTACTCACTGCACCACCTAGCCGCCCCTACATATATCTTCTTTTTTTTTCTTTTTTTTAAAGCAATTGGGGTTGAGTAACTTGCTCAAGGTTACACAGCTAGTCATTTGATTTATGCGTGGGTGCTCATTTTCTGAGGCCGGATCTGATCTCGGGTCATCCAAACTCCGAGGCTGGCACTCTTACTCACTGTGCCACCTAGCCGCCCCCATATATCTTCTTATAAAACATATTTTCATACTAGTCATGTTCTATAGAAGAATGAGAACAAATGGGAGGAACCACGAGAAAGAAAAAACAAAATAAGAGAGCAAATAGTCTGCTTCAATCTGCATTCAGACTCCATTTTTCTTTCTCTAGATGTGGATGGCATTTTCCATCATGAGTCTTTTAGAGTTGTTTTAGGTCCTTGCAGTTCTGAGAAGAGCTAAGTCTATCAAAGTCAGTTATTACATAATGTGGCTGTTACTGTGTACAATGTTCTCCTGATTCTGCTTACTTCAGTCAGCATCAGTTCATGTAAGTCTTTCCAGGTTTTTCTGAGGTCTTCCTGTTTATCATTTTTTTTACAGCAAAATAGTATTCCATTACATTCATATACCACAACTTGTTCAGCCACTCCTCAATTGATAGGCATCCCCTCAATTTCCAGTTTTTGGTTACCACTAAAAGAGTTGCTATAAATATTTTTGTACACATGGGTCCTTTTCCCATTTTTATGATCTCCTTGGGATACAGCCCTAGAAGTGGTATTGCTGGGTCAAAGGGTATGCAAATTTTTATAGCCCTTTGGGCATAGTTCCAGATCGCTCTGAGATCTCTTCTAACTCATAGATTTTGTGATTCTGAGGTCTGTGTGGGAGGTGACAATTTTTAGAGGGAGATAGTAAATGACTGGGAGTGGGGTGAAAATTTTAGATGTTATTGCTACCAAAAAAAAAAGTGCTCAGTTCTCTGGTAACTACAGATATGTCTTTATGTATATATGCATATATATGCAGTTTTCAGTTGTTAACAGTTTAAAACTACACTAAGATTTTTGGAATAGTGTGTGTGTGTGTATACTATTGTCTCAAAACTCCTCACTATTAGGTGCCAGTGATTCTAGTGCCCCATTTAGCCACTTAACATCAATTAGCTTTATTTTTCTTTCTTTCAGCTTTTATTTAGTATTTTACTTTTTCCCAGTTACATGTAAAAACCATTTTTAACATTTATTTTTAAAACTTTGAGTTCCAAATTCTCTGAGAAGGCAAGCAATTTGATATAAGTTAAGCAAGTGTAGTCCTACAAAACATATTCATAATAATCATGTGATGAAACAAAACACAGGCAAGAAAAAAACTCAAAAATAATAAAGAAAGTTTTTAAAAAGTATGCTTCAATCCATATTGAGACACCATCAGTTCTTTTTCTGGGGGTGGATAGCATTTTTCATATTAAGTCCTTCAGAGTTGTCTTGGATCATTGTATTGCTGTGAATAGCTAAGTCCTTCATGGATAATCATTTACAAAATTTCTGCTACTTTGTACACAGTAGATTTCACTTTGCATCAGCTCGTGCAAGTCTTTCCAGGTTTTTTGGAGAGCATCTGGCTCATTTCTTTCTTTTTATTTTTTTTTTGGATGGAGGAAGGCAGGGCAACTGGGGTTAAGTGACTTGCCCAAGGTCACACTGCTAGTAAATGTTAAGTGTCTGAGACTGGATCTGAACTCAGGTCCTCCTGAGTCCAGGGCCACTGCTCTATTCATTCAACACCTAGCTGCCCCCTGCTCATCATTTTTCCATATGCCACAATTTGTTCATCCATTCCCCAATTGATGGGCATCCTCTCAACTTCTCATCAATTAGCTTTTAGAAAGTGACATTTACAGGGCAGCTAGGTGGTGCAGTGAGTAGAGCACTGGCCCTGGAGTCAGGAGAACCTGAATTCAAATGTGGCTTCAGACACTTAACACTTACTAGCTGTGTGACTTTGGGCAAGTCACTGAATGCCAATTGCCCTGCCTTCCCCCCTCCAAAAAGACCAAAAGCAAAAATGAAAACAAAAGTGACATTTACTTCAAAGATTTAAACAGAATGAAGTGTAAACATTTCTCTATCCCACTTGGTCTCTGGGGAGAGTAGGCTCAGACTCAATATAGTTTCTATATAGTACTGTTCCAAACAGGTTCATGTCCAAATGTGACATTGCTGCTAGATGAGTCACTATCTCAATATCCCCAGATTGGGACATAAGATGACTCCCAAAGGTCGCTCTTTGTTTCTTGGGCTATTGAGGCTCCAAACCCAGTATAGACTGACTCCTGGGCACATGAACTCCAAGATCCCAGATTCTTTTGGAACTCACAAAGTCAGAGCCTCCAGATGAATCTCTTCTTAAAATAAAAGGGCAAATGCTAAGGCAAAAGTCCAAGGCATCTCCCCTTACAATATTTTCTTCTCTGTCAGTAAAGGTATCAACCAAGGACAAAGATGTTTCTAGAGAGAAAACTGAGGAGAATGACTGAGACTTTGGTTGACTGGTGCCTTTTAGAACCATCCCCAGGTCTAGTTCCACAACTGCAGCCAAGCAAAGAGGTAACAGTCTACCACATGGTTAGTAAACCAGAAGCAGTTACAGCATATCTATGCATGTTCCGTGGTTCCTCCAAGGCCCTTGTGTTACACATCACCATCATTCCCTCAAGCAGGTTGCCTGGCTTCCTCCATGTGGGAAGCTGTATCAGTGGAACTCTTATAGTCCTTGTTAGCTCTATCTCTATCCTTCTCTATCTTAGACCCATAGATAGACATAGAAAGAGACACAGATAGATAGATAGATATCCACAGCTATACATTTATGTGTACATATGTATATATCTTATAAATTATTTTTGTCTATACTTATTTATCACACACATATATCATGCATATTATATAATATACATTTGTATACACACAATATTATATGTGAATATGGTTATTAATAGAAATGTGTTTATAATTAATTTATTAATTTATTTATTTAATTTATTATTTAATTTATTAATTTATTATTTAATTTATTATTTAATATGTCATGTGCTTATTAATATATTACATTAATATATTCTGTTTATATAAAATCACTATATTTCTTTTATATTAATTTATTATAAATTATATACACACATATATGTATATATGTATGCATATACAAATATTCATAATTATACATACATATGGGACTATCAATAGGGACTATCAGAGTGCCACTGATGCAACTCCCCACGTGGAGGAGGCCAGGCAGCACACAATATATATATATATATTCCTCATCTCTACAAAATCTTTTTTTTTTTTTAAGCAATTGGGGTTAAGTAACTTGCTCAAGGTTACACGGCTAGTCATTATTTATGTGTGGGTGCTCATTTTCTGAGGCCGGATTTGATCTTGGGTCATCCCAACTCTGAGGCCAGCGCTCTTACTCACTGCGCCGCCTAGCCGCCCCTCTACAAAATCTTTATAAGAATAATTTATAGACACCACCAAGGCATCCTTGATGTGACTATATGAAGGGAATACACAGGTTTTTGCAGATGATATTCAACGATATTGTACCTTTAAAATCATGCAATTACCTGACAGGTACATAGCTGAAGAAAGAAATGGCGAACCACAACAGTATCCTTGCCAAGAAAACCCCAAATGGGATCGCAAAGAGTCAGACATGCCTGAAATGGCTGAACAACAACAACAAAAACCACAGAATACTAAAACCCTTTGTGCTTACTGTTTCTTACTATAAATATTGTTTCTGTAGAGCGAGCTGCCTCTTTAAAGGCTATCCTCTAACAAAGTGTCTCTCACACACGGTAAAATAATATAAAATTCCTTGAAAAATTCAGCAGAGATTATCAAGCAATCTTCTGTTTATAAAGTAAGGCATAAAACAGAGAGATATATGCCTATCAGAGGTTTTTGTCATCTCCTATAGGAACCAGCATGGTATCCAAATAGAAGAAAGATTCTATAGAATCATCCAAATACCCCTATTTGTGATGATACTGTGATAAATACGTAAAGCTCACAAACATTTTAAATATAATGAGCTCTATAATTCTTGTTTTTGTTTTTTTCTTTTTGGAGGGCAATTGGGGTTAAGTAACTTGCCCAAGGTCACACGGCTAGGTTTTTGTTTGTGTGTGCATTAAGTGTCTGAGGCCGGCTCCGAACTCAGGTTCTTCTGACTCCAGGGCCCGCGCTCTACTCACTGTGCCACCTAGCCACCCCCGAGCTCTATAATTCTAAATGAGAAATATAATCATTCAAATGAATTGAGTCTATCAATACAGTAAAAGCCAAATGAATGAAGAATGTCTATTGTTCTGTTTATGATATGCTGTTGGTTGGACAATCTGGAGAGCTGTTTTATGTCTCTTGGATAGACATGGTGGATGGACAATGAACTGAATTCAAGATTCAATGGGAGAAGAATTTTTCACTGGATCACATTGCTTGCATGGCACTTTCATTTTTTTTTATTTTAACAAATGCTTTATTAACTTCTGGTTTACATCATTCATTTCAGCCAGATTTTGAGTTACAATTTTTCCCCTACCCACCACCCCAGAATAGCAGTCCCACAAGATATCCCCTCATCCAATCTGCTCTCTCCCATATCTTCTCCCATACCCCCTTTGACTTTTCCATTAGGGCAAGGTGAAACTCTGTGCCCCAATGTTGCATGGCACTTTCAATCATGTTAAGCTTCTCTCTGAAACAAAAACTCAATAGCCTACAATTGTGACATTTAATAGATTCTGACATTTGCTCAGTAGTCTTACCATATGTTTTAGGTTCCTTTTGAAAACAGGACAATGCATTTTACGTTCCTCTAAAAAAAAAAAAAGAAACAAACCCCTATATTTTAATGCCCATATTTTCCCAATGAGAGACAGAACAATGCACAGGACAGAGATTTAGCATTGGAACCAATAAGATTGGCATTTAATTCCTGTTTCTGATACTTGCTCATCATGCCATATTTAGGAAGCCATTTAAGCTTTCAATGGCTCTAGGCAATTCTCTAAGACTATGTGTTACAGATGAATTACAAATTTGTCCTAGGAAAGAGAGATTCCTCACCAGAGTTTCCTACTCAGGTGAAGGCATGGGTCAGGATGAAAGAAAATGATACTTTAGGGCTGTGAATCATAAAAGACTGAAAGCTCTCAGAATTTTAGGTCACCCAAAGGGCTACAGAAAGATATGTGGTGAGAGTAAATAGACTGCAGTGTATTACCAATGATAAATTATCTACAAGAAACTGTGTAAAAGGCATCATCAAAGAGATATACGTCAGGAAAAATAGGGAGACTTGTCATGTTTCATGTGCTAGGGATAAGAAATTGACAGTAGCCCATATATTGAAATACATAATTTCACATTTACTATTTTAGAAGGAAGACTATTGCTTGCATCAAACTTTTTTTTCTCTTGCCAAATCCTATTAACAGAATCTGGGAAATGCTATAGCAGACCAAATTGCCTCCCTATTTTATAATATTTGATTATCTCTGAAAAAAGTGCAATAGTGGAAGATTAGCAACAATCATTTTGATTACCAAACTATTGAAATATAATAGTTATCTTTTTAAGCTTATCTATTACTTGCCCCTCAGTAAGTCACACGTGTCAGCATAAGTTTATATGTATTTATTTTCCTTTTCTTTTTAAATTTTTTTTTTTACTGAAACTAGACTAGAAGTCCTTGGAGCATGAGGTGTGTTGAAAATCTTATGTCTTATTGAACAATCTATGGTGTGACACTAATCCACATGACTCTCTTATTTCTTGACACATAAAGGATGACTGCCCACTCCAAAGGGTCATTTGTGGGGAATGGATATCCAGGATTCTGCCTGCATATATCTATTGGTTGACATTATAAGGAGACTCTCTGGGATCACCTTAGTTCTTCCTATCATGTCTTTTGTGAAGTAAATATACAAATGATTTTGAATGCTTTAAATTTTGCAGACTTTTTATGCATATGTGTTGTATAAATGTGAGACAACATACATTAAATGTTATGAGTAGGCAAGGAGAATGACTTTCTGATTTGTAACATTAACATTCTTTTCCAAACTGCTTCATTCATACATCTATTTGTTGACTGTTTTTGCACCTTCCTGTTGACCTGTATGCATTTCTTTTATTACATTTCACATTTAAAAAAATTTCATAGTTAGCCAATCAAATTTAATTGGGTCTTCCAATTGAGAAAATCAAATTGATTCTAATGCCATTTTGTAATTGATTCTATTCTGTATTACCCCCAATATGTTGTAAAATCACCTAAGCCATATTTCTTTGTTTCTGAGTTGTTTGAAAGTTCAATTTTCCTCTCTGAGCTAAGTTGTCCCATATATCACCTTAATTCAAAGAAATATATCATCTCTACACATCTTATATATAGCCCATGTACAATTAAGGGAAAGCTGTTATCTCACTAATAAGCCTTGTATGATTCAGTTGAGCTCCCAGGAGTCTGTTATCTCTGCAATGTTGGCTGTCCTTCAAGAAGTCTAGAACACCATCCATGCAGGGGGACACCAACAATGAGCTTTCCATAGCAACAAGATGGAAGGAAGGGCTGTTGCTAGTCCTACATTCCTGACTTCCATCCAGTCATACTGTTTTCTATCATCTGTGATACTGTAACCAATCATACTGTTTGATGCTTCCTATCCTTTGTTCTCTTGTACTTCTCAAAACTACACGAAGGCTAGTAAGCCCTACCTTGAGGTCTTCTGACTGACTGAGTTGAGCCCCCCTTTTATTGGCAACTTACCAACTAACTGAATTTGTGTGGAACTTTGTACCTCAGTACACCTTAATTTTAATTGCAACATGATTCAATATAATCTAACAATTATGTAAGTGCCTATGATTTGTGGAACATTGTGAAAGATTCTATAGACTTAAAAATATATAGAGAGCATGTCATAAAATCATAGGCTGTTTGATGTTCCATACCTTCTTGGCTCTCTCTGTTGCATCTCCTCTCTGATTGGAGGGCTGAAAAGTGGATCAGTAAATTCATCCCATAGCTTTCCTTTATAGAGGGCTCAGAACTTTTCAGGTAACTCCCCATTTTTTATCAATGGCTCTGCCTGGTTTCTACTCTAGGACATCATCCTTCATCACCAAGTATCCCCTGATACCTCCATCCTGCCACCTTTTCAGCTTCTTTTTTTTAATGCTTTGTTAATTTATTACTTTAGTTTTAGTTAACAAGATTCAATTCCATAGTTCCTTGATTTTCAAATTTCCTTTCCCTCCCTCCCCCACCCCCACGACAGCATATAGTCCAGTATAGGATCTGCAAATACTTTCACATTAGACATTAGTCCAATTACAAAGGCATATTGTACTAGGTGGAATGAAAAATGGTAAAGAAGAAATAAAACCAAACAATGAAAAAAAAAGATCAATTAGTTTGCTTCCATCAGGATTCAAGCTCAGTTCTTTCTAGTTATTTCTCTGCATGTCGAATTTCTCTCCTTCATGAGTCTTTCAGGATTGACTTATATCACTGCATTGCTGAAAAGAGTCCAGTCTGTCATAGTTGGTCATCACACATATGTTGTGTCTGAGATTGTATACAAATTTCTCCTGATTCTACTTTTCTCACTCAGCATCAGTTTGTATAAGCCTCTCCAGGTAAATATGAAAACCGTCTCCTCCTTGTTTCTTATAGCACAGTAATATTCCATTATATTCATATAACACAACTTGTTTAGCCATTCCCTAATTGATGGGCACCCCTCTAATTTCCAATTCTTTGCAACCACGAAAAGAGCTGCTATAAATATTTTTGTTCATATGGGTCTTCCTCCCTCTTCTATGATCTCTTTGGGATATAACCCTAGAAGTGGTATTGCTGGGTCAAAGGGTATGAAATTATTTATAGCCCTTTGGGCATAATTCCAGATTGCTCTCCAGAATGGTTGGATAAGTTCACAACTCTACCAGCAATGCATTAGTGTTCCAATTTGCCCACATCCTCTCCAGCATTTGTCACTTCCTTGTTTTGTCATCTTAGCCAATCTGACTGGAGAGATGTGGTATCTCAGAGTTGTTTTGATTTGCATTTCTCTAATCAATAGTGATTTAGAGCATTTCTTCATATGCTTATAGATATCTTTAATTTCTTTCTCTGAAAAATACCTGTTCATATCCTTTGACCATTTATCAATTGGGGAATGACTTGTATTCTTATAGATTTGACTCAATTCTCTGCATATTTTAGAAATTACTCCTTTATCAGAGACATAGGTTGTAAAAATTCTTTCCCAATTTCCCACCTCTCTCTTGATCTTGGTTACATTGGTTTTGTTTGTACAGAAGCTTTTCAATTTAATGTAATCAAAATTATCCATTTTGCATTTTATAATGCTCTCTAATTCTTGTTTGGTCCTAAAGTCTTCCCCTCTCCACAAATCTGACAGGTAAACTATTCCTTTCAGCTTTTTTTTCTGTACTGTTTTCCCCCATTAGTTTGTAGGCTCCTTGAGAGCAGGGATGGTTTTTCTTTTTCTTATTTGTATCCCCAGCTCAGTGCTTGGCACATGGTAAGTGCTTAATTAATTTTGATTAAATTGAATAGAGTAGAGCTGAAAGAAACCTCAAATAACATGTAATAAAACACACTAATTTTAAAATGAGAAAAAAACTTAGGCCCAGGATGGGTAGGTAACTTGCTCATGGTCACAGAGGTCAGCCCTGTAAAAGGCAGAATTTGAAGCAAGGTCTTCTGACTCAAGATCTGGTATATGTTCCTTGGAAAGGAAATAATGATAATCTGCACCCAAAGGAAACTCTCAGTAATGATGAATGATATTACAGGATTAGTTTTAAGTTTTAAGCAATGGTCCACATGTCATTAGTGGCCATCAGTAAGTAAAAATTTTCATTTCTTTCAAGTACTGACTACCTTTAAAATTCCATCTCTTAAAAGATGGGAATAGTCAATAATGGAGGGATTGAGGAAGACAGGTACACAAATGCATTGTTGGTAGATCTGTGAATTAGTTCTTTTTAATTGTTTTACTTTACATCATTCATTTCCATAAGATTTGGAGTTGCAAAGTTTCTCCCCAATTTTCCCTACCCATGACCCCAAAACAGCGTTCCTACTGAACATCCCCTGCCCCAATCTGCTTTCTCCCATATCTTTTCCCATTCCCCCTTCGACTTTCCAGTAGGGCATGGTGATCTCTATGCCCTAGTGCCTGTATATCTCATTTCCCAGTTACATGTAAAATATTAATAATAATATGTATATATATTTTAAACATTTGATTTTAAAACTTTGGATTCCAGATTCTTTCCCTTCTTCCCTTGTCACCCACTTTCACTGGGAAGATAAGCAATTCAATATAGGTTGTACATGAGTAGCTATGCAAAACATTTCCATAATGGATATATTGTAGAAGACTGACTATATTTCTGTCTATCCTATCCCGCCCCCGACTTGTTCTATTTTCTACTTTGCTCCTTTCCCTTTTAAAAAGTGGGTGCTTCTAACTTCCCTCCTCCAAGCCTGCCCTCCCTTCCATTATCCCCCCTCTTTTCCCCTTCCCCTCTACTCTCCTGTAGGGTGAGATACCCTATTTAGTGTGTATGTCATTCCCTCTCTAAGCCAGATTCAACGAGAATAAGGTTGACTCATTCCCTTTTGCCTTCCTGTTCTTCCCCTCCATTGTAACAATTTTCCCTTGCCTCTTCTATATGAGATAACTTACCCCATTCTGTCTCTCCCCATCTCCTCTCATTATATTCCTCTCTCACCTCTTAATTTCACCTTTTAAGTATCATCTCTTCCTATTCAATTGGTCCTGTGCCCTTTGTCTATGTATACTTGTAGACATATATACACAAACTCATATATGTATTTGTAAACCCATATACCCTCCTATATAGATATATATGTATGTATACATATACAGACACACACACACACACATATACATTTCTATTCCCTTCAACTATTCTCATACTGAGAAGAGTTTCACAAGTTACAATTATCATTTTTCCACGTAGGAATATAAGTAGTTCAACTTTGATAAGTTCCTTATGATTTCTTTTCCGTTTACTTTCTCGTGCTTCTCTTGCTTCTTGTATCTGAATGTCAAATTTTCTATTCAACTCTGGCTTTTTCATCAAGAATGCTTGAAAGTCCTTTATTCCACTGAATGACCATATTTTCCCCTGAAACATGATACTCAGTTTTGCTGGGTAGGTGATTCTTGGTTTTAATCCCAGTTCCTTTGACCTCCAGAATATCATATTCCAAGCCCTTCAATCCCTCAATATAGAATCTACTAGGTCCTGTGTTATACTGATTGTGTTTCCACCATATTCAAATTGTTTCTTCCTGGCTGCTTGTATTATTTTTTCCTTGATCTGGGACCTGGCTATAATATTCCTAAAATTTTTCTTTTTGGGATCTTTTTCAGGAGGTGATAGGTGGACTCTTTCAACCTCTATTTTGCCTTCTGGTTCTAAAATCAGGGCAATTTTCCTTGAGAATTTCTTGAAAGGTGATTTCTAGGTTCTTTCTTTGATCATGGCTTTCAGGTAGTCCAATAATTTTAAAATTATCTCTCCTGGATTTATTTTCCAGGTCAGTGGTTTTTCCCATGAGATATTTCACATTGCCTTCTATTTCTTCATTTGTTTGCATCTGTTTAATAGTATCTTGATTTCTCATAAAGTCACTAGCTTTCATTTGCTCTAATCTAATTCTGAAGGAATGAGACTCTTCAGTGAGCTTTTGAGATTCTTTTACCATCTGGCAAATTCAGCTTTTTAAGGCATTCTTCTCCTCTTTACCTTTTTGAGCCTCTTTTGCCATTTGAGTCAGCCTAGAAAACAACATACACAATGACTACAACTAGGTAAACGGTAAAAAAAAAAAAAAAGAAAGAAACAAAAAACCCAAACAAAAAAATTACAAAACAATGAAAAAGGAATATTGTAAAATTATGAAGAACAAACAGCTCTAAAGTAGAGAAATGAGAAGAAATCTTCCCCCACTACTTTATAGAAGTGGCATGCCTATGGGTGTGGAACATCATGTATACTTCTAGATTAAAAAAAATTATATTCATTGGCTTTGTTGAGTTTTTTCTCTTATTTTTCTTTAAAAAAATTTTTTTTTTACATGGGATGGCTCTTTGGGACAGAGCAGGTTCTCTGGGAGGAAAACAGAAAAAATTAACTGATATAAAAGCAAAAGTTATCAATACTTTAAAAAATATCTCACATCTTGGCATTTTATAACTGAGACTTGAGTTTATCCTACATTTTTATGTATTTATGCCAATAATGAAGGTACCATGTATCAGATAATTAGTAAAAGATTAGCAAATGAAAAGTTTGACAGTTATGAATTGCTCTTCTTTGCGTTGTTCCTCCTGTGATTTGGTTAATGAACATAAATTAACGAATCCCAGAATCACAACGTTTCAGGATTGTAAGGGACTTCAAAATCCACTTAATACAAGCAATAATTAACCAAGAATTGTTTCTACAACACTGCCAGCAAGTGGTTATTCAGCCTGCTTGAAGACCTGCAGATAGGGGGAGCTATTTACATCCTGGGGCATATTTGCCTAACTGAATAGTTCTGAGGCAGAGTAAAGTACAGCCATCATCTCACTTATTTTGGACCCTGTACCACTTTTAATAAAACCTTAAGATTATAATAGCTTTTCATAACTGCCTTATCATACCTGTTATTCACTTTGTGCTTGCAGTCCACTAAATTTTTTTTACATGAACTATAATTGTCCCCCTATCCTTCACTTGTGAAGTTGATATTTTTTAAGCCAAGTGATTTTGCATTTGTTCTTATTAAATCCAACTTATTAGATTTGGTTCAGTGTTCTAGCCTGTCAAGATAGTTTTGAGTATTGGCTCTGTCATAAAACACATTAGCTATTCCTCTCCGCTCTATGTCATATGAAAGTGTGACAAGCACGTTATCTATGCTTTCTTTCATTTCATTGATAAGGTGTTGAACAGGACAGGGCCAAAGAGAGTCTTAAGTCACTGCACTGAAGACATATCTCCAAACCAACATCCAACCATTAACGACTACTCTTCTAAAAACACCTAACTCAACTATCATCTCTCCATCTTATCCACAAGGATTGCATGAGAACGTTAGCAGAGTCTCACTGGAATGAACAATTACAAAATCATAATAATGATGCTGAATAGTATAACTGATAACTGAAGTCATACCAGATGACACATAGGAATAATGTAAACTCTAATTACCCAACAAAAATGTTCAAGCATGTACAAAATACGCTGAATTATAGAAATAATTTAATAAGGTGGTGGCCAAACTAGGTCTGAAGACTGTTGTGGTTTTCTCCCTTAAAAGGAGTAGTTCCGGGGCGGCTAGGTGGCGCAGTGAATAGAGCGCCGGCCCTGGAATCAGAAGGACCTGAGTTCGGAGCCGGCCTCTGACACTTAATCCACACAAACAAAAACCTAGCCGTGTAAACCTTGGGCAAGTTACTTAACCCCAATTGCCCTAAAGGGGCGGCTAGGTGGCGCAGTGAGTAAGAGCGCCGGCCTCGGAGTTTGGATGACCCGAGATCAGATCTGGCCTCTGAAAATGAGCACCCACGAATAAATAATGACTAGCCATGTAACCTTGAGCAAGTTACTTAACCCCAATTGCTTAAAAAAAAAAAAAAAAAAAAGGAGTAGTTCCTTCTCTGTTGAAAATAGACCCATTATACCCCACAGAGAGCACAAAGACATATTAATTGACAACTATGGAATCAAAATTTACCAAGAATTAATAGAAACAAGGCACATAAACACTATGCAAGCTCAATTTGTAATTCCTGGCCCTAAACTTTGCAAAACATGATGTGTTGTAAGTCTTTACAGATTCTCCTCTATCCCCACTGTCACAGTAAATAAGGCTAGTCCTTAAAGATCCCTAAGTGACCTATAATGATCTATCTAGCTTGCATACATAAGGAACAAATGTTGGCAAGTCATATTGAAATAGAAAGTCATATACATTCGAAGAAAAAGTCCTATCATAGGAAAATAGGGAATGACAATTATATCTACGTATTCTTCAGTTTAAATGTGATATATATGTGTGTACACTATGTGTGTGTGTGTGTATGCATATACTTGAATAGAAGCAGGTTGTTTGGTTTTTTATAATAGGCTCTTCTTTCTTATTAATTTTGAAGATTTTTTTCTAGGAGACTCATGATGATTGGAGCTTGTGTGGACATTCTGTAACTGATTTCCACTTGGCCTAACAAGAGGGGTGGTTGCACAGGAGGGCCATAATGCCCTTCCCTCCCCTCCACTAGGCTATATGGTATGAGTCATTAGTCATTAGTCATTTTGTTTCTTCTTTTACATTTTAGGTGTAATTTACAGAAAAATCAAGGCTAGAGAGACCAATTAGTACTTTGTGAATTATCTCCTTTGTTGAATAAATAACAGAGATAAAATGATATGAGATACCAGATGCAGTGATTTGGGAACTGATCTCAGCATCCTGCTGAAGAAAAGGAGATATTTAAGCGAGTAGAGACCTTGATAAACAAAAGGGGCCCAGTGGCAAGGAGATTAAGAGGAATTAGTTCTACCAAGAGAAGATAAAACACCTGTTGCTCAGAAAGGTCACTAGGCCTGGTTTAGGGTATCATGACTTTCTCTTGAGGTCTCTACTCCCTTCCCTATACCTAGAATTGAAAAGAACAAGCAAAAAGGCCAAGGAGCCAGACCTATTTCCTGATCGGAAGGGCAGTCTACGGCCTTAGGGAGTAGGAGACTCTTATGTCCTCCCATCTTGGGAAGGTATGACCAACTGTGAATGAAGGAGTCACTTCACTACCCCAAATACAAGCGAAGCCAAGTAGGCTCCAGTCATCACAGTTCTCCCAAAAGTAGTTCCTTAGTGTTCTCCAAGTGGAGACACCATCTCAGTAAGCTGACAGGATGTACACATGCACCAGATCCCCCACTGTACCACCATCTCCAGACAAATTTCCCCAACAATCTCTCCTTCTAATCTTAAATTTCTCTCTGTATTCACTCTTTCCTTGTTGCCTAAAGTCTCCTTCATCCTTAAAAAACTCTCATAACTCTTTCATCTTTGAACTATTCTTCTATGTTTCTTCCCTTTCATAGCCAGAATCTTTAAAAAGCTATCTATACTTATTATCTGCACTGTCTTCCTACTTACTTTTCAACCCTTCGCAATCTGGCTTCCCACCTTATTAATTATCATAAATTGCAGTTGAAAAGTCACCAATGAGGGGCAGCTAAGTGGTGCAGTGAATAGAGCAACAGCCCTGGAGTCAGGAGGACCTGAGTTCAAATATGCCTTCAGACTTGGTCACCTAACCCCAATTGCCTTGTCTTCCCCTCTCCAAAAAGAAAAAAGGCACCAATGATCCCTATTTTAGTCTTTAGTCCTCTTGACTTCTTTACTGTATTTGATGGTTGGCTACTCTGTTTTGTGTGACAGACTGATCAACACAATGACCAATCACAATTCCAAAGGACTCAAGATAAAAAATGCTATCCACATCCAGACAGAGAACTGACAGACTCAGAGAACAGATTGAAGCTTATTTTTTTCTTTATTTTTGTCTTAATAGATGACTAATGCCGAAATTTGTTTCAGATGTCTATACATATATGTAACGGGTTTAATTTATTTTGCCTTCTCAATGGATAGGGGATGGAGAGGAGAAGAAAATTTGGAACTGAAAACAATTTTTTTTCTTATCTTTTTGGAGGGGGAAGATAGGGCAACTGGGGTTAAGTGATTTGCCCAAGGTCACATGGCTAGTTTTTGTGTGTATGTGTTAAGTGTCTGAGACCAGATTTGAACTCAGGTCCTCCTGACTCCAGGGCCAGTGCTCTATTCACTGCACCACCTAGCCGCCCCCAAAATTTTTTTTTAAGAAAAGAGAAAAAGGGGCGGCTAGGTGGCGCAGTGAATAGAGCACGGGCCCTGGAATCAGAAGGACCTGAGTTCGGAGCCAGCCTCCGACACTTAATCCACACAAACAAAAAAAAAACCTAGCCGTGTAACCTTGGGCAAGTTACTTAACCCCAATTGCCCTAAAGAGGCGGCTAGGTGGCGCAGTGAGTAAGAGCACTGGCCTCGGAGTTGGGATGACCCGAGATCAGATCCGGCCTCAGAAAATGAGCACCCACGCATAAATAATGACTAGCTGTGTAACCTTGAGCAAGTTACTTAACCCCAATTGCTTTAAAAAAAAAAAAAGAAAGAAAGAAAGAAAAGAGAAAAAATTTCTCCCTTCCTTGCTCTAGGGAGTACAAAGACAAAAGTGAAAATGGTCTTTTGTTCAAGTACAGTCTAGCCAGGGGAGACAACATGTAAGGGTAAGCTAGCTAGCTATAGATGTGTAGATAGAGGTGTGTGTGTGTGTGTGTGTGTGTGTGTGTGTGTGTGTGTGTGTGTGAGAGAGAGACACTGCAGATGAACAGGGAATTGGGTCCAGAATTGAATAGGAGGAATGGGGCAGAATGGATTATAAATTTAGGGAACTATGTAGAACTTTCAAGGATTCCAAATTATTCCTTTATTAAAAAACAAAACAAAACACCAATAACAAAAGTTTTTACCACAAAAGTCCAATTGATTCTAGAAGTTTGCAAATTTTGGAACATCATAAACTCTAAAGAATAAAATTTTGGTCTGACTCAAAGAACAATGGAAAAAGGGAACACAAGTAGGCTGCAGTATATTTCCAATAATGATTCACAGGCAATGTAGTATAGTGGATAGGGTGCTGGACTTGGAGTCAGAAAAACCTAGGTTTGAATACAACTTTAGCCACTTGGTGACCTGGGCAAGACATTTGAACTTTCTGGGGTGCAGTTTCCTCATCTATGAAATGAGGAGATTGGACCCAATGACCTCTAAAGTTCCTTCCAGCTTTCAATCTATGATTCTATCCCATGATCATAAGAGGAAAAAGCAGACCAGCAGATGTAATAAAGGAAATGTATCTTCTGAAAAGGAGATGGGTCAGTCTTATAGCAAGAATAAAGAGGGATGGATAACCTCTGTAGTGTACTTGACCCTCAAATGTGACCTAAAGAAAGCCTCCATTTTATTGGGTCCTCTCTAGAGGATCCATGGGAGAACAATTACAAGAATAACAGAATGTGAGAAGGTATGTTATAATCATCGGTAGGTAAAATATTCTCATTGATGAACTTATAGATTCACTAAAGTTAATTTCTATACACATTTTTCCCCTATATATGTTGTATTACATCGACAGGAAAAAAGATTGGAACCTGTGATTTCATTGGTATAAGGAATTCAGTGTGCTGAAATAAGTACCAGTTCATACTGGTATCTTCAGTGTTAAAGAATTGCCCAGAACCTTAGAATATTAAGTGACTTGCCCAGTGTCATGCATATGTGTTAGAGTCAGGGTATGAATCCAGCTCTTCTGGACTTTAAGGTAAGCTTTCTATCTACTACACAACCTCTTTATTTTTTTTTTCAATTAACTTCTGTTTTATTTCATTCATTTCCGCCAGTTTTTATGTTACAAATTTTCTCCTTGTTTTTCCTCTACCCACCTCCCCAAAATAGCAGTCCCCCAGGATATCCCCTCCTCTTATTTCCTAATTACATATAAAATATTATTAATAATAGTATATATATATATATATATATATATTTTAAAATATTTGGTTTTAAAACTATGAATTCCAAATTCTTTCCCTTCCTCCCCTGTCACCCACCCTTACTGGGAAGATAAGAAATTTAATGTAGGTTGTACATGTGTAGCTAATGCAAAACATTACCATAGTAGATATATTGTAGTAGACTGATTATATTTCCCTCCCTCCTATCCCACCTCCCACTTGTTCTATTCTCTAGTTTGGTCCTGCCCCTTTTCAAAAGTGTATGCTTCCTACTTCCCTCCCCGCCAGCCTGCCCTCCCTTCCATTATCCCCCCTCTTATGCCCTTTTCCCCTACTCTCTTGTAGGGTAAGATACCCTATATAGTGTATATGTCATTCCCTCCCTGAGCCAAATTAAATGATTATAAGATTGACCCATTCCCTTATGCCTTCCTGTTCTTCCTCCATTGTACCCATTTTCCCTTGCCTCTTCTATGTGAGACAGTTTGCCCCATTCTCTCTCCCCATCTCCTCTCATTATATTCCTCTCTCACCTCTTGATTTCACCTTTTAAGTATCATCTCTTCCTATTCAATTGGTCCTGTGCCCACCTGGAAAATAGATTCAGGAGAGACAATCTAAAAATTATTGCACTACCTGAAAACCATGATCAAAGAAAGAATCTAGAAATCATCCTTTAAGAAATTCTCAAGGAAAACTACCCTGATGTTTTAGATCCAGAGGGCAAAATAGAGGTTGCAAGAAGAGTGATTACCCCCAGACTGGTCACCCAGTTCCCCCTACAGTCTGCAGGCCAGGGGCTGAAGTTGCAATGTGGCTCTGGCTGGGCCTAAGAGTCTCAGTGGGTTCTCACCCTGGGGAAAAAAGCCAATGCTCTCCTCACTGGTCCCAAAGTGCACAGTGCACTGACCTCTCACTTTGTTCTTAGCATCTATGTGTTGATAATTCTGGAAATGGCCACAGCTGCTGGTGTTCTGAAGTCCCTCCAGCCGGCTTCTTGTCAGGCCCACCCTGGGGCTAAAACCTCTGGCTCATGTGGGGCTGGGGTCTGCTCCCAGAGCCCTAAGCTGGTCATTCCCTGCTGGCCTGCCAGGCTGTCCCCAGAGGGAGGTTAGCTTTTCTGTGTCATTTTGTGAGTTCTGTAGCTCCAAAGTTTGTTCAGAGTCCCCTTTTACATGGATTGGTGAAAGTGGGAGCTAGAGCTGCTTGGAATTCCTGTTTCTATTCTGCCATCTTGACCCACTACACAACCTCTTGTCAGCCTGTAACATCCCTGTTGGGAACGAGATAAAAATGTGTTTGGGAAATACACACTTTTATAATTTTAATTTTTTAGCACTAATTGTTCTCCTTCTTTCCACTCCTTCCCCGTCCATTGATAAGGCAAGAAATACCACACTCATTATACATATGAAGTCATGCCATTAGTCACATTGTTGGGGAGGGGAGAGAGAAAGCAAGAAAACCAAATAAAAGAAAAAAGTCATGCTCCAATCTTCACTCAGAGTTCATCAGTTCTCTCTCTGGAGGTGGAATAGCATTTTTCTTCATGAGTCATTTAGAAATGTCATGGTAGATCACAGAGTAACTAAGTCTTTCATAGTTGATTATCATTACAATATTGCTTTTATTGTGTACAATGTCTGTCTAATTACATTCACTTCACATAAGTTCATACAAGTTCTAGGTTTTTTTGAAGCCATCCCATTTATCATTTCTTAAAGCACTATAGTATTGTATCAGAATCATATACCACAGTAATTGGGACATATTTAACATAACAATTATTTTATTAATTATTAATTTTATCTATGTTTATTCATAATTGTTAATTAATTCATTTACAATAAAACATAGATAATATTATGTTTCAAAACTAAGTCAAAATGTGGTTAGGGATCCTTATGTATAGATTAGTGGTCAGGATTCTGTTTGAATTTGATATTTCTGCCCTATACTATACTGTTTCTCTTTTGATAATTTTTCTGATATTGAGTGAACCTTGCATACCTATGTCTTGGTTTGGTCATAATAATTTTTTTAAGTGTGGTTATAGTCTGGTTTTCAAAATGAAATTAAAATATTTTTTCTTATACTTTAAATTCTGGACTCTCTCCCTCTCTCCCCACTTCACACTAGAGAAGGCTACCATTTGTCACAAATTTATAAATATATATAAAACCATATTATGCATACTTCTATTTATCAGTTCTTTCTCTGGAGGCGAATAGCATCTTCTTTCATAGGTCTTTGTGGTTGATTTGAGTATGTGTAATACTCAGAATAACTTGTTCACAATTTTTCTTTGAACAATTTTTCTGTTGCCATAAACAACATTCTCTTGGCTCTGTTCGTTTAACTTTTCATTATTTCATGAAAGTCTTTCCATGTTTTTCTAAAACTAACCAGCCCATCATTTCAGTAGAATTCCATAATATTCTATTAATATTTAGTTAGTATTTTTTCATTGATATCCATTAAGGAAATGTATATATCTATATTGATAAACTATATGTATATCTATATCTATCTACATTTTGTTGTTCTCTAGCTTATTTTACAGATGAGGAAACTGAGGCAAACAGGGTTAAGTGAATTGCCCAGGGTCACACAACTAGTAAGTGTCTGAGGTTGGATATATATCAGAAAAATATGTCATATATTAGAAAGATTTGTCTTCCTGACTCCAGACCCTATCCATTGTGCCACTTAGCTTCCCCACACACATTACTGACCAGGTGTTAATATCAACACTATAGTTGTCTAGTAATAGCATTATATAGCATTACCTCTTTCTCTTTATTATCTATATAATGCGAAAAATATTTGTTTTTTTATTTGAAAGAAATCATCTGTGGACATGTATAGATCAGGAGATTTTTTTTTTTGTGGGATCATGATTTGTCTTATTTCTCCTTTGGAGCCTGTTCTAATTAAGTGTTTAATTTCCCCCTGTATCAGTTTTGTAACATATCTTTTTATAAATAATTCATTTTTATTAAAGTTTTCTAGTTACAACATAATTATGTGTAATATTACTTAGTGATGTCTCAATTTCATTTGTGCTTGTTATTTCTTTTTTCACTTGCACTTTTATTAATTTTTCTTTTTCCTTTTTATTGTTTCATAATTATTCAGCAATTATTTTGGTCTCTAAAACTTGTTTCCTGATTTTATTTATTAATTCAGTTTTTCTTTTGTTTTCTATTTATATCTGCCCTTAGCTTTATAATCTATTTTTTAAAAAATTTGGGGGGCAGCTAGGTGGTGCAGTGAATAGAGCACGAGCCCTGGAGTCAGGAGGACCTGAGTTCAAATCCGACCTCAGACACTTACCACACACACAAAAAAAGCCCTGTGACCTTGGGCAAGTCACTTAACCCCAATTGCCCTCCAAAAAGTAAAAAAAAAAATTTTTTTTACTATTATTTTATGTCTGTTACCTTTAGGAATGGGTCTTATTTGTTTATTTTCTCCTTTTCTCTAAGGTACTTATTATATAAGATACTGAATAAGACAGTGCCATATCGACTGTTTTGAGGCTCTATCCTGTATGGCACTGGAGAAGTTAATTCTTTATTGGTAAGTAAGTCCTTACTGGTATAATTTTGCTCCTAAGAACTACTTAGGCTCTATCCCACAGACATTATTATTATTTATTTATTTATTATTATTATTATTATCCCACAGACTGGTATTATATTATCATTGTATTTTATTTAATTTAATAATTATTCCTTGTTTTTTTCATTTTTCTTTAACTCAATTATTGTTTAATAGGTTTTCTAAATGTTCATGTAGCTTTATACATATTTTGCTCATTTTATTATTTTCTTTTAAAATAAATTTCATTTGTATGTTTTTATCACAGTTCTAGTTTTCCTCCTGAATTTCTTTCCTTCCCTCTTCCTAGAAGACCATTTTTTATAACAAAAGCTTTAAAAAAAAAAAGAAGAGAGAAAAAATTCAATGAAACTCATATTAAAAAGCCCAATATTACATGTAATGATTCATTCCCAAGGACCCCCTACCTCTGCAAAGGAAGGGTAGGAAAGGCACTTGCTAAATTAGTAAAATTTTGGTTGGAGGGACGTGTGACTCTTTTTCTTTGCCAGTACACGAGGTACACTATATGAGACAATATCATAATGTGACTGCTTTGAGACTCAGCTGTATGACATTGGAGAAGCTTATCTTTTACGATTTCCCATCATTCATTTCAATCATTTTTATTGTTTTTTCAATTTGTGATGTTGTAATCATTTTGTACATTGTTTTCCTGACTCTATTAATTTCACTTTGCAACAGTTCACATAAGTCTTTCAATTCTTCTCTTAGTCATCATATTCACTATTTCTTAAAGTATATTAATATTGCATTATATTTATGTACCACAATTCATTCATCATTCTCCAAGCTACAATCCCAGTTCTTTGCTATGACAAAAAGTGCCACAATAAACATCTGTAGCGGCAAGCACCCCAATATCCCCAGGGTGACTGCCAACACAGGTTCTTAGATCTGCTTTTCAAAAGGAAAGCAACTCAAAATGGGTTAACAAGCTTACTTTAACCAAACAAACATATATTACCTAGTTCAAGGGAAAAAGGTCAGCACCCCGAACTTCAGAGTTACAGAACTTACAGATCAAACAGACAGGCTTCCAAACTGTCCAACCATTATATCAATACCAAATCACAGTTACCAGAGAGGGAAGCATCAACATCTGGGTTTTCAAAGCCGGGGGGCTCTCAACAACGGCTTCCCAGAGTCTCATCTGGTCAAATCACACAACACTTCTCAAAGTGAGCCCCAAAGCAAAGCCTCTCCTCAGGGCTTATATAGCCTTCTCTGGCTCAGAGAATGTAACAACCTTCTGGACCCACTGCCCAATCACAAAGTATCAAGGTATGGGCTTTCCTGAAAAACAAGCCTCCCACCACAGGCTCCAGGTGCACTTAAGCTAGGGGCAGGGAAGATCTTTAAATTTGCATTTCCATTACATTCCACCCCAAAATCTTTCATGCCCATAGCATACACAATTTACATTTGAATTAGCACTAAACATCTCTTAGGTCACATTTCCCAGGTACATAAGAAAATCACAATATAATCTCAAAATACAATAGTCCAAGTCTTCCACTCATGGGGCAAATGTTACCTCAGTCACTTATCAGTAAAATCAAAAAATAGTCACTCTTAAGTTAACTCAATCAGTTACATCAGTTTTCAAAGTACAAGTCTTCCACTCATGGGGCAAAGTCTGGATGAACTCAATTAGTCTCTTATATGTAACAATATCTCAAAGTACAATTAGTCACTTATTCAGTAAAGTCTTACTAAGCATGCCCATAGCATAGACAATTTACATTTCAATTATCACTAACCATCCCTTAAGTCGTATTTTCAAGGTACATCTAAAGTTACCAAAGTGGCCACTGGGTCTTAAACAAAGTACATTGCATTTTCACATCAATTCACAAAATACAAAGCATTATCACATAAAGTTCTCTTGGGAGGAGGGGGGTGTCCTTCCCCTCACACTGCTCCAGCCCCTGCTTCCAAGTCCAGAGAGGGGGAACTAGGCAACAAAACCAAAGTGGGGTCCTTGGGGTCCATGGCACTTCACCCCACCCACCACAGTCACAAGTCCATCCCCCCTGGGTCCCAAACTGTGGGACGCAGCAAGGAAACACATTCAGTGCCCCAGCTTTGCCACACAGTCCTTATCTTGTCCTGTGGCTGAACTCCAAACTCCTGGGTTCCTTCTCCTCCAGCAGAAGGCAGCAGCTCCAGGCTTCTCCACAGGTCTCCATGCAGGCAGCTCACCATTCCTGCTCTCAGCTCAGTGAAGTCAGCATGCAGGCCGTTCTTCTCTCCTGCTCCATGGCTCCACAGAATCACAGCTACCACAACTGGGAAACAAACAATTATCCCAGCCCCCATACTTTCCTTTTACTCAGCAGATCCCATCCTCGTCGCCATTTTGTAGCAGCAAGCACCCCAATACCCCCAGGGTGACTACCAACACAGGTTCTTAGATCTGCTTTTCAAAAGGAAAGCAACTCAAAATGGGTTAACAAGCTTACTTTAACCAAACAAACACACATTACCTAGTTCAGGGGGAAAAGGTCAGCACCCCAAACTTCAGAGTTACAGAACTTACAGATCAAACAGACAGGCTTCCAAACTGTCCTACCATTATATCAATCCCAAATCACAGTTACCAGAGAGGGAAGCATCAACATCTGGGTTTTCAAAGCCGGGGGGCTCTCAACAACGGCTTCCCAGAGTCTCATCTGGTCAAATCACACAACACTTCTCAAAGTGAGCCCCAAAGCAAAGCCTCTCATCAGAGTTTATATAGCCTTCTCCTGGCTCAGAGATTGTAACAACCTCCTTGACCCACTGCCCAATCACAAAGTATCAAGGTGTGGGCTTTCCTGAAAAACAAGCCTCCCACCATAGGCTCCAGGTGCACTTATGCTAGGGGCAGGGAAGATCTTTAAATCTGCATTTCCATTACAACATCTTGGTGTATAGAACTTTTTTTTTTTTTTTGATCAATGACTGGCTTGAGGATATATACTTAGCAATGAAAACTCTGAGTCAAAAAGTGTGGGGGTGGCTAGGTTGCACAGTGAATAGAGAGCACTGGCTCTGGAGTCAGGAGGACCTGAGTTCAAATGCAGCCTCAGACACTTAACACTTACTAGTCATGTGACCTTGAGCAAGTCACTTAACTCTAATTACCCTGTATTCCCCCTCCAAAAAGCAAAAAAAAAAAAAAAAAAGAGTGGAGATTTTAGCTACTTTATTTGTTTAATTATAAATTGCTTTGTAGAAAAGTCATTCCAATCAATAGCTCTACCAACAATTCATTCTTGTACCTGTCATTCACTATTCCCATTTTTGTCATCTTGTTATTTATTTCTTCTGCTATTATATTGAGATCTGAACACTTTTACTTATTATCTCAAACATTTACTAGCTGTATGATTCTGGACAAATCACTTAACCTCTCTGAGCTTCAGTGTTTTCATCTCTAAAGGGGGGATAGTGATAACTCATTTGTAAAGTGGGGATAATAATAGCAACAATATTTAGTACCATCAGTGCCCAGAACATAGGTACTTAATAAGTGCCTTTTGACTCAGATGACAGAGCAATTGGCTTGTGAGAAGTAGGATTAATATCTATGAACAGAAATCATCTTTGGGAAGCAGACTGGTATAGTGGAAAGCATGTTGGCTATAGAGTCAGAGGAGCTGGCTTGCAAACTCAGCAGCCCTGTTTATTATCCAAGTGACCCTGGGAAAGTCATTGTACCTCTTTGTGACTAATCTTCTTCATCTATAAAATGAAAATATTGGCTTAGCTGACATATCAGTTCTTTTCTAGTTCTAAGTCTCTAATGCTGTGATATGTTTTTCTATGAGTTTTCTAGTTTAAATTTTACTTTATTCTCCAGGTTTTGGGAAATTGATGTAGGGCTCAAATTTTGTGGAATTGGCCTTATAGTTCACTGCATAAGGGTCTGTGTTTGTTAATGTGTTTTGTGAATGTTTGTATGTTTACTATCTGAAGCATTTTCTTTTAAACATTTCTTTTAAGGGCAGCTAGATGGCACAGTGAATGGAGCACTGGCCGTGGTGTAAGGAGGACCTGAGTTCAAATAGGGTCTCTGATGCTTGACACACATATTAGCTGTATGACCTCGGGCAAGTCACTTAACCCCAATTGCCCTGCCTTCTCCCCTCAAAAAAAAATTCTTTTCTTTTATAATTTTGAACACTAAAAGAATGAACATTTTCATATATACAGGACACCAAAAGAGCACTACTTATGAAACTGGAGTTCATACTACTGTGTGGGACAAAATAAATTCAATAACTCAGAGGTTTCTTCAGAGAAACAAAAAGAGATCTTCATTACCTCCCTGGGGAAGGGGGGAGTCATCACCACCAGACGCAGTCTGGTGAGAGAGGCCTGAAATACAGAATGTAAAGCTTGGTTATATACCTAAAAGACCACCCCTTCCCCCCTCCCTGTCCTTCATTCTCATTAATCAGGAATTTAGGCTCATGATCTAATTCCAAACACAAGAATCCCACTTATACAGCAAATAAAATGTCAGCAATATCAACATAGATATGAAAGCAGATGATATTTTATGCATCATGGGGATTTTAGGACATGGTGACTTGTCCAGAGTTTTGCAACAGGATTTCAAATTTTATATTTGTACAGGTCAGATGGTGGTCAGTGGAAACAAGTCTGGGACATCTGGGCCTGTGATTAGATATGAAGGGTCTGTACTTTCCCCATATACACATTAGCTTAGCTTAGCAAAAACTTCAGGGAAGTAAGGCAAGGGTCCCAGGCTGCTAGCCCAAGCTGCTAAATCTTTGGTAACTTACTACAAATCTGTCCGGATTTTAGAATACTACCTGAGAAGTTTCCCCCTTCCCACTCACTGCTAATTTTTAAAAGCATATAATAAATGTTATATTTTACTATCAAAATTGTCCTGATTGTTTATGCTTCCTTCCAAATTCTTCTGTGAACTAAAAACAACAACAAAAAATTCAATGGCCCTTTTATTTTTTATATCAATATTGCTAATCTCCTTCTGCTCAACTAAAAAAAATTGAAGGAAAGGAAAAAACAACCCTGTAACAAAAACGCACAGTCAAGCAGAACAGATCCACACAGTAGTGGTGTACAAAAATGTATGTCTCTTCCTATGTCTTAGGGCCATCAACTCTATCAGAAAATGGATGACATGTCTCATCATCACTTTTCTGGAGATGTGTTTGGTCAGAGTTCTTAAGTCTTTTCAAAGTTGATTTTCATTACAAAGTTGTTCTTGTATTAATTATTTTTTTAGTCCTGCTCACTCATTTTACATCTGTGTATATTACCTAGGATTCTTAGCAATCATCTCTTGTCATTTCTTATGATACATTAACATTTCATTACATTCATATACCACAATTTATTCCTCAATTGATGAGCACCCAACCTTCCCCACTCCTGATCTCTTAGATACTCGTTCTCCCTCCCGATCCCTGCACCCTCTTATTCTTGGATTCAGGATTAGGAATCCTGAAACTAGGAACCCCTAGATCCCTCCCCTAGTCTTTCTGTATATAAGATCCATCTTGCCTCCATGAAGGTCCTCAGATTCAGTGGAAAATACTTAGGCTCCTTAAGAGTCTACCCATTATGGTGAGTCTTTTAAAAACTTTACTTTGGTTAAGAGAAGGCTTGAGTCTAATTCATTCAGCAGGACCCAGTGTGTCAGTATGTTTTGCATGCAACTCCAGGAGTGGGGAACCTACTTTGGATTCGGTCAGAAGGCCACATGTGACCTCAAGGCTGTAGGTTTTCCACTCTTGAACTAGACTCTCCTTAAACACCCTACTTAAAAACCCACTTGTTTCCCTAAGGCAAGCAGGGTGTGTGAGCATACCTGAATGTGTTCAACCCACTTTTGTCCATTTCAGCTGAGTGATGTTATTAGAAGTATTTGCCCTAATTGTTCTCTTATCTCTTCTTGTGTGTTATTTTCAACTTTTATTAGATCTTTTAATATGTTATCTAATTTCATTTTAGCAGCTAGTTGGTGCAGTGAATGGTTAGAGCACAGGGCATTTAGTCAGGAAGACTCATTTTCCTGAATTCACATCTGGCTTCAGACACTAGCTGTGTGACCATGGCCAAGTCACTCTGATGGGGTACAGGATCTGGGAAAACCCTTGAACTTCGAATGAATCTTCCCACTTGATGAGGCATTTGTCTGAGGACATAAGCCTTCATTATCCCTAGGCCTAAATCTCTGTTACTCTTAGCCTACCCCTCCATTGTCTAGCTACTTCCCACCCTTGATCCTATCAAAATATTATCTATACCCAAATCTGTTACCCTTAAACTAGCCTAGCCCTCCATGGTCTGTCATCTCCTGGTAGCCTTCAGCTATTTCCCTTAATCCCATTCCCTGAATCTGATTTCCGTCCCTCCTAAGACTCCCCCTCAAGATCTTCCCCAAACTCCTCTTCTAGACCACCCCAACATCCCTCTGTGTGGGGTACAGAGACCCTAACCCAAATAAATTGATCACTAGGACCTCTCAAAGTGAAGACAGATTTATTGGAATCTTGAGAGAAGCAGGCGGTCCAGTCACTGGCACAGTGCCCAGAGAGAGGAGGCCGAGGTACAGAAGCTAAAGCTGGGTTATATAAGCAAGGGTTACTCATCCTTCCCAAACACTAACCTAATTATTAGTAATGAGGCTCTAATTCTGTTAGATAATATACATAATACATGAGGTCCACTACGCAAGCGCAGAAACAACCTCAGAATACTGAACTCCCTTCAGTCCAACCTAGATGTGTCCTTTTCTGGGCCTCAGTGTCCCAAGGCCTCTGTCTGCTTTCTGATTGGTCAAATCCACCTGCTGCTGCCAACTCTTTTTATCTACATGATTTCACTTTAGTATTATCTAGGAGTTCTCTGGGAACTGGGAACTCGAACTTCCTCCCAAGGCTACTGTCTGGTACTTTTTATCAGTAGCCTTGTTTCAGCAATTCTTGCAGTTCTATAGAAACTTAACCCTTTGCTATCTTTCAACTACCATTCCTTTCCCCAAACTAAAAACACCTCTAATTCGGTCTCAATAGTTAATCCAATTAATTGTATTAATACTCAATAGCTCTTATATTACCTTGAAATACACAATGACTTACACAAATATATGGGTAGACAATACTGAACTTAGTTATAAAACACAAGGAAGTAATAAGAATGTATATATGATATTCAGAATGGGGAACTTTATTGCAAGTCATCCCACATACCTCCCACAGTCTTTCTGTATATAAGATCCATCTTGCTTCCATGAAGGTGCTCAGATTCAATAGAAGATACTTAGGCTCCTTAAGAGTCTACCCATTATGATGAACCTTTAATAAACCTTGGTTTACTTTGGCTAAGAGAAGGCTTGAGTCGAATTCATCTGGCAGGACCCAGAGTGTTGGTATTTTGGTATTTGGTTGGTATTATATTAGCACCCCTAATCTAAACCCTAAACCTTAACTCAACCATGTTGGCTTCAATTTACTCATCTGTGACATGAACTGGAGAAGGAAATAGCAAACTACACCCATATCTTTGTAAGAACACCCCAAATGAGATACTAAAGAGTCAGATAGGGCTGAAACACCTTAACAACAACATTTTATTTTATTTCTCCTTTGTAGGCATTGGCATATTACAGCTTCACTTTAACCTTGTCTTAAAAGTTTCTTTAAGCACCAAGTCTTGCCAACCAAGAATGATTTCCCGCAGATAAAGTTTGTTGGTTTTTGTTGTCATTGTTGTTCAGTTAATCAGTTCTATCTGACTTTTCTTGACCACGTAGATCAACAGTCAATGGGGTTTTCTTGGCAAAGATACTGGAGTGATTTGCCATTTCATTCTCCAGTGGATCCAGTGGATCCTTTTGTCAGGCAATTAGAAGTCAAATGACCTGCCCAGTGTTATACAGTTGGAAAGTGTTTGAAGCTACATTTGAACTTAGGTCTTCCTGGCTCCAGGCCCAGTGCTCTATCCACTGAGACACTAACTACCTCGAATTTGTTAATACATAACAGGTTTTTGTCTAACCTTACAATGAAAGTATAGTATCCTGTATTCTATGTTGGTGTCTAAACCTTACTTAGAACTTTGTCTCAAAAATGTTCATAATCTCTCAACAAAGGGTTTTACCCCCTGACAAAGGCCTCACCCAGTCAAATATATTTCCTTCCTGTTTGTTTAAAATATATATGTACATATATGTATATATATATTTACAAATATTTATCTCTCCTACTACATTTAAAAAAATTGTTGAACAATTTAAAAAAATCCTCATAACAAATATTCATAGTCCAGCAAAACAAATTTCCACATTGGTCAAATGTAAATATGTCCATTTCATTCTGCATTTTAAGTTCATCAGCTCCCTAGGAGGGGGTGGAGGATGTGTTTCATCTTCAGTTCTCTAGATTGGTGAGCTATTGCCTTAATCAGTTCTAAAGTCTTTCAAAGTTGTTTTTCCTCTGTACTGTTGTCATTATATAAACTAATCTGTTCACTTCACTGCATCAGAGAGGCAAACACCATCCCAGTTTCTTCTGAAATTATTTTCTT
Organism: Gymnobelideus leadbeateri; assembly: GCA_011680675.1. Taxonomy (NCBI): domain Eukaryota; kingdom Metazoa; phylum Chordata; class Mammalia; order Diprotodontia; family Petauridae; genus Gymnobelideus; species Gymnobelideus leadbeateri. The sequence goes on from WOXC01004889.1 coordinate 777,343, forward strand.
TGTTTCTTATGCTCTTACATTCATTCGTATACTAAAATTTTTCTATTCCATAACAGGAGGACACTTCCTTAGTTTCCAGTTTTTGGCACCTACAAAAAGAGCTGCTATACATACACTTGTACATAAATATTCTTTTCCTTTTCCTTTTATCTTTTTGTCAAATTGGTCTAGTATGCAAGTTTAGTAAATTTTATATTATACCCCACAAATTGCTTTCCAGTTTCCAAAGGCTAGACCAATTAATTGCTTGACTGTGTACTGGTATGTCTGTTTTCCCAATGGCTCTGTAACATTTATTACTTTTTTCTTTTTTTCTTTTTGCTAATTTGGTGAGAGTAAGGTAGACCTTGTATTATTTTAATATGCATTTCTCTATTATATGTTTGAAGCATTTTATATGGCTGTTGAAAACTGTCTGTTCATATCCTTTGACCATTTATCTATTGTTCATTTTGTCTTCTGTGATCATTTCTATTACTTCTATGTCCACAATTCATAGATCTAAAAAGTAATTTCTTGCTAATCTCCTTTCCTTGTGATGTCATCTTTTATGTCTAATTATGTATATCCATTTTAAGTTTATGTTACTATATGGTTAGGGATTAGTCTATATCTAATTTCTGCCAAATTGCTTTCCAATTTTCCAAGAAATTTCTCTCAAATAGTGAGTTCTTTTCTCAGTAGCTAAAACCTTAAGGTTTATTGAACATTATGTAACTGTATTCTTTTATTTCTGTATGTTGTACACCTTTTTTTACTGATTGATGTCTATTTTTTAGCCAGTACTAAATAGTTTTTATGATTACTATTATAGAGTATAGTTCTTGAGATGACACAGACTCCCTTCCTTACCACTTTTATTATAACTTTAAGATTTTATTATAACTTTAAGATTCTTGATTTTTTGTTCAACTAAATACATGTAATTATTAGTTTTTCTTCCTCTATAAAGTAATCCTTTGGTAGTTTGGTTGGTGTGACACTGAATAAGTTAAATAATTTAGATGGTATTGATAAGGTGATGGGACCAGGATCCCTAAAAGGAAAAGACAACATCTTTGCACTTAACTTTTCCACACTGGCCTGAGGCATTTGGCCCATCCCATTCTACCTCAATAATCCTTTTAACTGTTCTTTCTCTGTGGTCCAGATCCCTTACCTCTCATTGTCTACACCTGGCCCACCTAAAGCCATTAACCTCTCCTTAATCCCATCGAGACCCTTTCTCTGTTGTCCCTGGGCCACTCCAGGCTATTTACTACTTCTTCATCCCATCCAGATCTTCTCTCTGTCTTTTCTTATATATAAGTACCAATCTTACCTCCATTAAATTGCCCAGATTCATTTAGAATCCAGTCTACTTCTACTGGCCATACAGATAAACCCTACAACTTTGACTGAAAGGCTTGAGTGGTTGAATTCTTTCAAAGCAGACTCCACCTGTACCCTTACATTTTGGGGTTCTCAACACCCCAAACCATAATAGTATTATCATTTTTATTATATTGGCTTGACTAATTATCATGAACAATAAATACTTCTCTAATTATTTAGGATTGTCTTTATTTCTGAAAAGAGAATCTTATAGGTGGATTCATATAGTTCTTAGGTATATATGGTAGATATACTCATACTACCTTTTGTAATTTGCTTTTTTGGAGGGGGATGCCTTGACTAGGTATAAAATCTTTATTTTTTCTGGATAACACCACTTTTGTTTTACTTTAAAAATTTTTTGGTCTTTATTAATTTGTTTGTTTACTTTTAGTTTACAAGATTCAGTTCCACAATTCCTTGAGTTTCAAATTTTCTCCCCCTCCCTGCCCTCCCCACAACTTTAATTTTTTCAAGAAAAATTTGGTACAGGATAGTCTTTTTTTTTCCATACTAGTCATGGTGTGAATGAAAACATAGACAAAACCCCAAAACACACACATACATACACACACACACACAGAGTGAAAAACAGTATGCTTAGATGTGCATTCAACTCTATCAGTTCTTTCTCTGAAGATTGAAAGCATTTTTCCTTATGAGTCCTTTGTAATTGTCTTGGATTATTTTATCGTTGAGAATGGCTGTCATTCACAGGTGATCATCTTTATAATATTGCTGTTACTGTGTACAATGTTCTGGTTATGCTCACTTTACTTTGCATCAGTTCATGTAAATGTCCCATTTTTTTCCCCTGAAAGTATCCTGTTCATCATTTCTTGTAGCATAATAATAGTATTCCACTACAATCACAACTTATTCATCTGTTTCCTGTGATGGACATCCCCTCAGTTTCCAGTTCTTATGTTGCCCAGCAGTCTTTATCCAAATCCAATAGAGATCCACCAGTAGGGCAAGGATATAAACACAACTGTAGTGAAGCAAGGATTATAACATCTCTTCTTCAACCCTCCTGCAAGTATCTTCTACCTCCAGAGACCTTTGATAGGCATTGCATTACTGTAATGGAAATATAAATTTAAAGATCTTCCCTGCCCCTTTGATTGGCTTAAGAGACTCTGACAAGGCTGAATGTAGTCACATGGAGCCTGTGGCAGGAGGCTTGGTTTTCAGAAATGACCACACCTTGATGCTATGTGATTGGGCAGTGGGTCAAGAGGGTGGTTACATTCTCTGAGCCAGGGGGGGTGGAGCCAAGATGGCGGAGTAGAAACAGCTCATCCTAGCCACTCTGCCCCCAGATTCCCCCCAAACTATGTAAAAGGGGACTCTGAACAACTTCTGGAGCCCCAGTACCCACAGAATGATACAGAGAAGCTAACCTCCCGCTGAGGACAGCCCAGCAGCCCTGCAGGAAGGACCAGCACAGCAGCCTGGGAGCCGGCAGCGTGCAGGGCGCAGAGCACGGGAGCCAAGCTGAGCGGAGCCCAGGTCCACGTGAGCCAAGGTTTTAGCCCCAGGGCGGCAGGGCCAGCAGCCGGCTGGAGAGACCCCAGAACACCAGCAGCTGTGGCGACTCCAGAATTATCAACATAGACATGCCTAGGACAAAGTAAGAGGTTAGTGTCCTATGGACTTTGGGGCCAGTATTTGGGGAATGCGTCGGCTCCCTCCCCTGGGGGCTAGAAGCTGCTGAGGACACACGCCATTTTGTACTTTTCAGAGGCAGCTCCAGCTCCCGGCCTGCGAATTGTAGGGAGATCCAGCGATCTAGCTCTTGCTTTAACCTCCCTGGATCTGGATTGTGATCTAGGGTGGAAGTTGTGGGTGGGTTTACAGCTTGCCAGAAATGGAAGTTGCCCCCCACACGTTCAGGACGAAAATTCCTCTATCTGGCCTTAAAGCCATAGTGTGGCAACAAGCCCAAAAGTCAGGTAATCAAGTGGCAACATGCCAAGGCAAAGGAAACAGAAAAATGCAACCCTAGACTCCTATTTTGGGGCATAGAGCGGGAAAAGGACTGTGAGGTCAGAAGTCCTGCTCCAAAAGCCCCAGGGGAAAATATGAGCGGGTTGCAGGCCATAGAGGACCTTAAGAAGGACTTTAAAAATCAAATAAGAGAAGTGGAGGAAAATTGGAAAGAGAAATGAGAAGGATGCAGGAAAAGTATGAAATGAGGGTCAACAGCCTGACTGAGGAAAACAACACCTTAAAATAGACTAACTCAAATGGCAAAGGAGGCCCAAAAGGGCAATGAGGAGAAGAATGCCTTAAAAAGTCGAATTTGCCAGATGGAAAAAGAATCTCAAAAGTTCACTGAGGAGATTCATTCCTTCAGAGTTAGACTGGAGCAAATGGAAGCTAATGACTTTATGAAATGAAAGATTAGAAGGCAATGTGAAATATCTCATGGGAAAAACCACATTCTCTGAGCCAGGAGAAGGCTATATAATCCCTGATGTGAGGCATTGCTTTGGGGCTCACTTTGAGAAGTGTTGTGTGATTTGACCAGATGAGACTTGGCAGCTGTTGAGAGCAGTTGAGAGCCAAAGACAAGATTTATTAGTACACTAATAGAAAGTGTGTGTGATTCTAAAAATCTACCATATTGGTCAGACTTTTAAGGAATCCGAGCATTTGTAGCCCCAATGCTAGTGGGCCACATTGAATCTGAGTCTTTTGTAGGCTATTTTGAATGGGATTTGTCTTTCTTGCTCCTTCTGTTGGGATTTGCCTATAAAAAAAGGAATGCTAATGATTTACTTAGATTTACTTTATATCATGAAACTCTGCTGAATTTGTTAATCATTTCAAATTTTTAAATTGATTTTTTAGGATTTTTTTTTTTTTTAGGATTTTCTAAGTAAATCATGTCATTTGCAAGAGGTGATAATTTTATTTGCTCTTTGGCTATGATTATTTACTCAATTTCTCTTTTTGTCTTTTTTTGTTATAGCTAGCATTTCTGGGACTATGTTAAATAGTAGTGGTGATAATCTGGATCCATCCATGCTTTACCCTTTATTAGAAAAGCCTCTAGTGGGGTGGCTAGGTGGAGCTGTGAATATAGCACCAGCCCTGGAGTCAGGAGGACCTGAGTCCAAATTTGAAAAAACTAGCCATATGACCTTGGGCAAGTCACTTAATCCCAACTTCCCTACCTTCCCCCCTCCAAAAAGCAAAAAAACCCAAAAAAACCCAAAAGTTATTAGATTTTCTTTGTTATGTATAATGTTTGGTCTTGATTTTAGATAGATATTACTTACAATGTTAAGGAAAGATTAATTTGTTTCTATGCTTTCTAGAATTTCGAAAAGGACCTGGGTGCTAGATTTTGTCAAAAACCTTTTCAGTATTTTAATAAAGTCATGTGTTTTAAAATTTTTTTTTCATATTAACATGATTTATTATGTTTATAGTATTCCTTATGCTGAATCAATCTGGCATTTCTTGTGTAAATTCATTTTAGTTATAGCATATAATATTTCTAATATGTTACTGTAGTTTATTTGCTTACATTTATTGAAAATTTTAGTGTCAATGTTCATTAGGTATATTAGTCTATGATTTCTTTCTCTTCTTAGCTATCAAGACCACATATATTATCTTGGAGATTGTAAGATTTCTTATTTCTTTTTTCCTTGTTCTTATCTATTTCTTCTTATTTACTTCTTTTCCTATTATTGCAGAGTTGATATAGTATATAGGAATTAATTGTTCTTTGAATATTTAATAGAATTCACCTGTAAATCCATCTAGTCCTAGATTTTTTTAGGGTTAGGGTTAGGGTTAGGGTTCCCTTTGGGAATTTATGGTTTGTTCAATTTTTTTTCCATATTAGGTATTTTTTACATATTCTATTTCATCTTTTTTTTTTTTTTAAAGCAATCGGGGTTAAGTAACTTGCTCAAGGTTACACGGCTAGTCATTATTTATGCGTGGGTGCTCATTTTCTGAGGCCGGATTTCGGGTCATCCCAACTCCGAGGCAGGCCCTCTTACTCACTGCGCCACCTAGCCGCCCCTTTAGGGCAATTGGGGTTAAGTAACTTGCCCAAGGTTACACGGCTAGGTTTTTGTTTGTGTGGATTAAGTGTCTGAGGCCTGCTCGGAACTCAGGTCCTTCTGACTCCAGGGCTGGCACTCTATTCACTGCGCCACCTAGCCACCCCTTCTATTTCTTCTTTTGCTAATCTAAATTTTTGTTAGTATTCATCTATTTCCCCTAAATTATCAATTTTATAAACACATAATTGGGCAAAAGTTTCTGATAATTTTCCTTTCTTTCTCAATTGTTTTAATTCCGTTTTTACTTTTTATATGAACATTTTTTTTTGAGTTCCTATTTTTTTCCTATTTTTTTTTTTTTGGAGTTCGGAAGCAGGGCAATTGGGGTTAAATGACTTGCCCAAGGTCACACAGCTAATCGGTATTAAGTTGTCAGAGGCCACATTTGAACTTAGGTCCTCTTGACTCCAAGGCTGCTGGTCTATTACTGTGACACCTAGCTGCCCCAAAGTTTCCTATTTTTTAAAATCAGATTTGCTAACCACTTGACAGGATCTATTTTATTTTTTCAAAAACCATTTCTTAATTTTATTTATTATTCCAGTGTAGGTTTTTTTGGCTTTTGTTTTTTATTGCTCTCTTCCTTAATTTTCAGAAATTCTACTTTGTTCTTTAATTGTATTTTTGTTGTATTAATTGTATTCTTTAGTTGTATTTTGTAATTTTGTATTTGTTCAAGTTTTTTAGTTGTGTGCTCAATTTATTGACTTTTTTTCTTTTTTTGTTAACCAAAGTATTTCTGGATTTAGGAGTTTTTCCATACTGCATCAAAATCCCAGTGCCTTTCCTGGAGTTGCAAAAACCTCCTGAGGGTTTCTGCGATATGCTCCTTGTATTATCTACTTCCCTTTCACTTTTCACTAACTCCAAAAGCAAAATCACAGGCACCATCACTACCAAACTTCTCTGAACTGTCTTAGTCCTATTACGAATTTGGTTGGTAAGTTCAGAATTTAATATTGCCACAATTACTTAAAAAGTTTTTTGATGAAAAAAACAGGCTCTGGGAACCCCCTTGAACTCCAATGAAATCTTCCCGTTTGAAGAGGCATTTGCCTGAGGCCACAAGACATTCTTTGTGGCTAGGCCCAAATCTCTGTAACTAGCTTAGCCCTTTTTTGTCCAGCTACCTCACACCCTTTATCATCCCAAACCCTCCATTGACTCATTTCCAGGTAGCCTCCAGCTACCTCCCACTATTAATCTCTCATCACTGGATTCTGACCTCATTTGACTCCTCCTCAAGACCCTCACCAAACTCCTCCCATAGACCACCCCTAGATTCTTCCCACAACTTTCTGCGTATAAGACCCCATCTTGGCCTCTATGAGGTGTGAGAGCAGCCAGAGAATTATCTAGAGCAGACTTACTCTGTGTCACATGGTTCTGGCCCACTAATCTAGTAGAAGTGTCACAGATAACTTTGTGAATTTTTAATAAATTTTGCTTTTCTTTGGCTGAGAGATTTGAGTTGAATTCATTTGGCAGGATCCAGTGTGTTGGTATTTTGGGGTTTTGAGCACCCCTAACCCTATACCTCAACATCTTATGGCAACCTTAGATCTCAACATTTTATGGTGATCTCAACATTTTATGGTAATCTCTTCATTTTGAATGAAGTTTATGTGATCATCTTATTTAAGACACCATAATAATTTCTAAAAGTAAATGGATATTGGAGATTTCTGCAGTGAAATTATAGCTCTTAAAGAAAAGTTATAAACCAGAAGCAAATCTGGACTTTTTACCCACTAGCAGATACTAAAGACAAATAAAGAATGGTCTTGGAAGCCTGTTATGTTATGTGCAGGAGACCAGCCTAGTCACAGAGCTCATCATTACTTTATGGAAATATTGGTCACTTAGGAGCTCCACTGAGGTCCTTTTGGAATGGCCCACTAAGCATGGGGAATTTCCCAAGTTTTAAAAGTACCCTGACACTTTTGTGACAGTGTGTGTGTACAGACGTGTATGTGTATATTTATGAAGATACTTGATTTTCCATATGACATATTATCAACTAACATTTTTCTTTTTATTCCCTCATTTCCTTTTTGTTTTCATATTTAAATACCTACAATGTTTGAAGTTCTCTATTTAGGACTCTAGGAGCCAGGCAAAATCCCTAATTTCCAAGCATTTACTGGAAGCACTCCAGAGAACTTCATCTTGGAAGCTCACTGCAGCCCTGGAATTTCTGTATGGCAAGAACTGTTGATCAAGCCACGTCTTTCCTCCTCTCCAGGTTAGACTTTCCTTCCCAGGTTCCTTTTATGTATAGGCTCCTTGAGAACAGGGACCCTTTCTGCTGGCATTTGTAATCCTGGCACTTTGTAAGACTTCAATAAATGCTTATTGTGGGACTGAATAAGCATTAAGTATATAGTGCTCTGGGATTTTTGAAGATGAAAAGATCACTTCTGGGTAGGAGGTTTACATTTAACAGTAGATAATAAATAAATAGACCAAACTAATTGTGAATGTTGTTCAGTCATTTTAGTAGTGTCCAATTCTTTGTAAGCCCATTTGGGGTATTCTTGGCAAAGATACTGGAGTGGTTTGCCATTTCCTTCTCCAGCTCATTTCAGAGATTAGGAAATTGAGGCAAACGGGTTAAATGACTTGCGCAGGGTGACACAGCTATAGTTGAGGCTATATTTGAACTCTGGCAGATGAGTCTTTGCGTCCTGAGGCAGTCTACCCACAGTGAATAAATCAGTAAGTTGGGTGGTCACAGACACTAAAGAGAAGACCATCCCAGCCTTCCACAAGTTTACTGTTTAAAGGGGGAGTAACACTTATGTAGGGAGTGGTAGCTGAGGGGTGGGGGAAATGCTCTGTTCTGGAATGTTGATGGATATTAACAATTGGGCAAGACATTTGATATGCACTTTCCAGACAATGGTAGCTTTGATTGATTAAAGCTATATGAGTAGGAGGTAGAAAAGGGCTGGATGGCTAGGCCTTTTTTGGTGTGGCCTCAGGAGGGTATGGTTAGGGTCTTAGACAAAAGAATAAGAAACAAATGGCACTTCTTTAAATAGAAATAAAAATAGCCTTTCATTATTTAAAAAAAATTGATTCCATCTGAGAAAATATCGGTGTCCATTTTATTGCTTAAGAGGATAAATACAGGCCTCCAGCCATTACTCCAGCCATTACAGCACTAAATTAACTGTGCAACTGAAAAATATCAGTGAAAATAAGATGTCTAAGCAAGCCTACTTCAAACTATTTAAATGAGGATAATTAATAATCTTACATTTTCTTATATTATCTATCTTTGAAAAATATAAGAGATATAGTAAATAAGTACATTATATAGCTGATTTTTTTTTTCTAATGAAAAGACTACAACGCCAGTACCATACCTTTTGGAAAAAAGTACTTTTTCCTATGGAATCAATGAATAGGGAAGCAACTTTTCATGATATACCTAGGAGTCCTACTTGGCATGGTGAATGTTGGTTGACAAACCATTACTTTATTCCAAATGTGGTTTTGTCATTTAGATCTTTGCTAGTGGTGAAGATTTTCTTTTGTTACCATTAACATACACATGGGCCACCCTGGTTCTGAATCAGGAAGACCTGAGTTCAAATCCTACCTCAGACACTAGCTGTGTGACCCTGGGCAAAGAATTTATCCGATGTTTGCCTCAGTTTCCTTATGTGTAAAAATGGGTATATTAGTAACACCTACTTCCCTGGGTTCTCATGAAGATCAAATATGAAAAACATTCAGCACAGTGTTTGGCAGCTGTTGAGGTTTGAAATGTTGAGGTTTAGGGGTGCTTGAAGATCCCCAAAATACTGACAAGCTGGGTCCTGCCCGAATGAATTCGACCCAAACCTTCTTTCAGTCAAAGAAAAACAAAGTTTATTAAAAATTCTCAATATTGGGTAGATTCTTAAGCAGCCTCACCAATGGCTAGACTCTTAAGGAATCTGAGCATTTATATAGCTGGACCAGAATAAATCTAAGCATCTTCATATAGGCAAGATGGATTTTATATACAGAACGACTGGGAGGGATCTAGGGGAGATCTAGCAGTCTGGGATGATATGGGAGGAGCTGTTCAAGGAGGAACTTGAGGAGGAGTCTAAGGAGGGTATGGATGGGACTGGAGTGACTAGAGGACACACCTGAACCTAAAGAATTTGATTTTGATGGGATCAAGGGTGGGAAGCAGTTGAAAGCAATCTGGGGTAACACAATGGAGGCCTTGGCTGAGCTCAGGGTAACTGATTTGGGCATGAAAAAGTCAGATAAAGTGGGAAAATTTAGGGAGAATTTAAGGTGGGGGTTTCCCAGGGCCTATGGATAAATGGGACTCATTCTTTTGGGGTAAAGGGAAAAGGTCTCAGCTTGGGCCCATACCCATCATAGATATTGTTATTACTAGTAGTAAGCTGTATTTCTTGTGTTTAGTTTTTCCACTATGTTCAGTAGATTTTTTTCTAATGCTGGTAAACACTATTATACATTATTATGACTTTTGTTCAGTACATGTTTAGTATACTTAGCCATTATATTAAAATAGCCAGGAATTCATACGCCATTTTTTGTTTTCGTGGTACATGCTAGATTCCATATGAATAAAAATATTGTAAATCCACTTGAACTGGTCTGAACTTTATAATTACTGGATTTCTTCCAACTGTAAACCCATATATATTACTGTTATTAGCTTCTTTTATTGACTGTACAGAGGCAGTACTATTGCTATATCCTCAATAAAAGCTACTTATACTCTGAGAAACTACTCTTTATTTTAGTTATAGTTTCTTTTGCTCTGCTACAGTTAATAAAAATAGTAATTAAAATATTTATACCAAAATTTATCATTGTTATATCACTTGCAGAAGAAAAAACATTCACATCTGAAAATCCTTATTTTTCGGGGTTTTTTTTTGCTCTTTTTGGAGAGCAATTGGGGTTAAGTAACTTGCCCAAGGTCTAGTTTTTTTTTGTGTGAAGTGTCTGAGGCCGAATCTGAACTCAGGTCCTCCTGACTCCAGGGCCAGTGCTCTATTCATCTAGCCACCCCTGAAAAATCTTTATTTTTCTTAATATGAGTAAACATTACATGTGGCAATTTCCCCTTCCAGAAATTTGCTCAATTGAAAGTGATTTTCGACTAGATAAATCATTAGTGTTCTTAGGTCAACATTCTTGTGTTTTAGTTTCGCTTACCCAAGACAAAATTGCTTTACACCTATATTTTCTCCACATTTCTACCAAGTCTACTACACCTGCCACCATAATACTGATAAGCTATCTTCTTGAGGAGCAAAGGGGGCTTTTTTTCTGAGGTTGCTTAATTTCTTTACCCTCGAAATACTGGAAATGAAATGAACATAATAACTGTCCTAGTAGGAATGAAGAAAAAAAAAACCCAAAAAAATACATCGCGAAAGGTACCATATTTGACATGCTAAAAACCAGAGGACTGAAACAATAGGGAAGCTGCATTTTGGAAAAAAAAAAGTGAAAGGGCAGTATGGGACATACTAAGATCTATGAAAGATTTGTAAGCACCTGTAGCTTAGTACTTTAAAATGGGGGGAGGGGCTCAAGTTCAGCGCTTCTGGTCCTACAAGACACTGCATTTACCCACGAATTCAATTCATCTCTGCCATCCAGTGTGTCTGGGGTGACACTACAAAAGACACCCCCGGCCTTTCTGGGGGATGCAAGAGCCTACAAGAGAGCTAAGGCTGCTCCAAGCGTTCTCCACCCGTCTCTCATTCCAGGCGACGACTTTATACCTAGCTCAGATGGAGAAACAGAAACCACGTGGAAAACCTATCGAGAAACAACAGCAACACACACACACACACACACACACACACACACACACACACACACACACACACACACACACACACACACACACACACACACACACACACACACACGGGCATGCTCAGTAGGTTTTGTTCATTAACTAGCAACACACAGACACACAGCTGGGCATGCTCTGTAGGTTAGGCACATTAACTAGTAGCGGCTAGGTCGCTCTTGTAACACACACACACACACACACACACACACACACACACGGACGCACACATCTGGGCATGCTCAGTAGGTTTGGTTAATAAACTAGCAAAGACTACACCGACCTTGCAATTCCATCTGTAAACCGATCTAGTTAAAATTGTTCCTCCATTTGGCACCCTCTCATCCGAGGGCAACAACCCAGCTCTCCCACGCTCCATCTTCACGCTGTGGGGGGGCGATGGTGGTAGTTTATATATGGAGGTGGGATGGGGGGGGCAGACAAGGAGAAGGGCGGGGAAAGAATCCGGAGGTCAACAACTTCCACCTCTTCCCCCAGTCCTCCCCCTGCGGTTTCCCTGGGAGGGAGAGGAGACGCTTGTTGCGGTTTGATCTCGCTATTTTTAGCAGAATTTCGGCCCCCTTCTCACTACCAAGTTCTACAAGAAGACAGAACGGAACGGAATGGATTTAAGTTGAGAGAAAAAAGCGGGGAGAACCCACAAAGAAGCGAACACACACAAAGAGGCCTGAAACCCTCAAGGTTTGCTCCTCCTCTCCCCCCCGCCCCCCAAGGCTGGAGAAGATGTGAATTTTCCGTTAAGCGGCTTTTGGGATAGGAAAAAGCGGGGGGAATCCATGGAGCGGAAAAACCTGCCTCGAAGGGACTCGATCAATCAGCTGGGCCGGGGGAGGAGTGGGGCGGAGCGCGCCGCCCGCGGTGGGAGGGGCGGGGGAGCAGCTAGGGGAGAAAGTGTGCTTGGATGGGTCGGGTCCGCAGCCTCCCTCCCCCCGCCCCCTCAGAGCCCTCTCCTCCCCCCGCCCCGAGCCCGGCGCGGCCTCGTCCCGGGCTGCTCTTCCTCGCGCGGACGGAGAGCGGCAGTGTGTCCCCGCGCAGCGCGCGCTCGCTCGCTCCCTCCCTCCCTCCCTCCTTCTCTCCCTCCCTCCCTAGCTCGCTCGCTCGCCAGCTCGCGCCTCTCTGCTCTCGCCTCTGGCCCCAGCGCGGCGACTCCGGGGAAGTCGGCGGCGGCTGTGAAGGCGGCGTCGGCGGCCCGAGCTACCCCTCTCCCCCGCCCACCTGACTGGCCGGAGTCTCGGGCGCTCGATGCAGCGTCCTTCCGCCTGAGGACCAGGTAAAGGCGGCCGCTAGCCATCCGAGGGTCGCGAGGAGAGCGGGCGCAGCCAGGGAATGCGGCGAACACCCGCTCTGGGCCTCGTCCTTCTCCCAGAGTCGGGGCGGGCGGTGTGGGCGGCGGGGAGCGGGCCCTGGCGCCCCTCGGGGGACGGCCTGGGCCCCCACCGGGAGGGCGGTGGGGGGAGGTGTCCCGGCTTCCCTCTACCTTGAAGCCTCCTGGGAAGACTAGTGCATTTCACCCGAGGTGGGATCGGCTCCGCCCCCAGACCGCGTCCCCCGACTTCGGACCCACCCCCACCCCCCTACCCCTGGCCCCACCACCCAGGTCCGGTCCCCGCTGCAGGCAGATGAGTCCCGCCGTCTCAGGACCGGCCCCCTGTGTCGAGGGTGCGGGTCTTCTCGGTCTCTGGCCCCCCTCGATCCTGGGAAAGCCTCCTTTCCTCCAGCCCCCTCCTTTCCCCGCTCCACACGCCCCCTCCCTCAGAGACTAGACTGTAAGCTCTTCTCCCACAGTTGTTTTGACATCTAGTGCATCTCCCCCCAGTCCTCGTCAAACTTTGTTCTCCACCAGCACATGCTTCTTTTCTTTTAAAGGTTCATCTCTTCATTCACATCACCCGCCTGGGCACACTGGTTAGCTAGAATGAGCGTCACCTCTATTTTGTCTTATTTATTATATCGTCTGTTCCTAATGTTTCTCTTTGGCTTGCAGCTTTTCTTAAAAAACGCACCCAAACAAAAGCCAAACAAAAAACCAGATAATAATTCGTTGGTGGCATTGGACTAGATGCTCAGAGTACTGTATAAAGCTGGGATAATGAGTGTTTTCAGGTCCTCTAGTATTTGGGAGCGTGAGCAGATTGCATCACCCTGGCTTGCAGCGTCTCCATTGCAGGCATTATTCATTCTTGATAGAGGACTGGCATATTTATTTGCCTACTCTGTATCCTTGAGCCAATCACAAAGCTCGGTTGCATGGAGACTAGTTACTCTGCTAGGATGGGGAGGGGGAGTGCGATGTGGAACAGAAGAGCAAACTGCGGTGATCAACAGTTCTCTGTGAAAACTGCCATTAATAACCTTTTTTTTTTCCTCCCTAAGAGACAGTTTTTCTAAGGTGATTTCTTTTTTTCTTGGCTTTCCATCATTATTTTTTCCCCCAGTTATTTTCTGCATACCTTTTCACTGCCCAACCTCATCCTGTCTTGGTTAGCTAGGCTCAGTGGATCTAGATTTGGCCCTGGAACCAGAGGGACCTAGATTCAAGTACTGTCTTCCCTCACCTGAGGGTTGTAAGACTCTGGGCTGGTGACACTCACAGGGCCCTTCCCTACCCTGTGATTAAGGTGCTGGGGAAACTGCCTTGGTGGGTGGGATTGTGGGGCCTGAAGCGAGTTGTTCCCTGTTACAAAAAGCTTCTGGTCTTAAGTCTTCTGCTTGCCCTAAGAAAGGTTCTGTTCTTGACCCTCAACCCAAACTAGACGCTACCATCCGAAAACTTTTGGTGGAACTTGAAAAGAAATGGCAGTGTATCATTTTTGTGTCGGAAAATGTGTTTCTTTTTCCTGTTCTTCAGATGAGTTCAAGAATGTGTGTTCCACTTAATTCTTTAGAGCGGTAGGAAAGATGAGTCTTTGTTTCTGGAAGAAGTTTGAGATCAATAAAGGAATAATTTCCTAGAAGGCAATCCAACTCTCTTTCCTATTTAATTCTAGGATTGTTTATACTAGCTCGTCTGAGACATGTGTCATCAGGTCAGATTCTTTCTTCATCCACTTTTTTTTTGTTCCTTGTGTGAATGGTCTGGCCAAATCCTTTTTAATGGCTCTAGATATCTGCCAGCAGTCTGTAATGTTGAGTTTGATGCAGCTAGCATGATTTATCCATGAACAGAAGCATCTGGAGCACCTTGACATCTGTAGGAAATTCTCTTCAATTTAATATTTTTCTTGATTGATTGAATTTGTTGTACTCTCTCATGGATTTCCTCTATCATAGTAGTGAAGATCTTTGGTAGCATTTGGCTCCCTGTTAATATGCTTTGCCTGATTTTTAAGATCTCAAAGGGTTGTAGAGCAAGATTATTTCTTATCTTTCAAGGAATTTTGAATGGTTTTGATGTATGGATGGGAGGCACTTTGTTGAAAGAAAGCTCTGTTTTGTCCTTTTGAAGCTTTTTTTTGGGTAATCAACAGACAACATACACTGGGATCTTATATTCTCTACATTTTTCAGTTGTGTGATGGTAAATTAATCAACAAGTATTTACTAAAGGCCTACTGTGTACACTTAATAAATATTTGTTGCATACCCTATGCTAAATATTGGGCATAAAAGTACATGGAATAAAATCATCTCTAGTTACGATGACTTCTATTCAAATTGGGGAAGCAAGCTAATAGACAAGTAAATAAATAGTAATACAAGGCACTGTAGGGAGGAAGGTACTAGCAGTTGAAGTTAGGAAAGGCTTCACTTGGAAGATGGTTCCTGAGCTTCATGTTTAAAGGAAGAGACATTATTTTGGACGGAAGGAGAGAGTACATTTCAGCCTTTGGGAATGGCCAATACAAAGATAAAGAGATGGGAGATGAAGTGTTGTGATTGAGGAAGAGAGGCCAATTTGACCAGATTACTGAATTTTAGGAGGAAAGTAATGTTCAGTGTGACTGGAAAGGTGGGTTGGGGCTAGGTTGTATAGGATAGGAAGGCAGTGGAGCAGATTTGAGTAGGGGAATGATGAGGTCACATCTAAGCTTAAGGGGAACCACTTTGGGAGCATTTTGTAAAATGGAATGAAGTGATGAGAGACTTGGGCCAGGGATAGAGGTTAGGAGGCACTAATCTAGCTTGTAATTGAAGGCTTTAACTAAGGTGATAGAAAGGGAGTGCTTTTTGAGAAATGTGATTAAATGGTAAGATTTAGCAATTAGGAGGTATGTGGGATGAAGGTGAATGAGGCTGAGATAAGGCTGAGATTACAAACCTGAGACATTGGACTGAAATTGGGGGGGCGGGATTAATAGGAAAAGGTAATGAATTCATATTTAGACATATTGTTGAGTTTAAGATGTCCTGAGACATTCCGGCTAGGTTATGTAGAGGTCTGCATATAGATGATAGTTAAATTTTTGGGAGCTGATGAGGTTCTGTGAGACAGAGAAAGAGAGAGAGTACATATGAAGAAGAGCAGAGGCCCTAGGACAGAACCAGATACAGTTTGATACAGCAGTCTGCTATAGCTTGGGAAAACTTGCCTGATTCCTACTCTCCTCCTGGAGGAAGTCCTTGATGGGTATGTGTAATGGAAATGCAGATTTAAAGCTCTTCCCTGCCCCTAGCTTAAGTGCACCTAGAGCCTGCGGTGGGAGGCTTGTTTTTCAGGGAAGCCCACACCTTGATACTTTGTGATTGGGCAGTGGGTCAAGGAGGTTGTTACATTCTCTGAGCCAAGAGAAGGCTATATAAGCCCTGAGGAGAGGCTTTGCTTTGGGGCTCACTTTGAGAAGTGTTGTGTGATTTGAGCAGATGAGACTCTGGGAAGCCGTTGTTGAGAGCCCCCCGGCTTTGAAAACCCAGATGTTGATGCTTCCCTCTCTGGTAACTGTGATTTGGTATTGATGCAATAATGTTGGGACAGTTTGGAAGCCTGTCTGTTTGATCTGTAAGTTCTGTAACTCTGAAGTTTGGGGTGCTGACCTTTTTCCCCTGAACTAGGTAATGTGTGTTTGTTTGATTATAGTAAGCTTGTTAACCCATTTTGAGTTGCTTTCCTTTTGAAAAGCAGATCTAAGAACCTGTGTTGGCAGTCACCCTGGGGATATTGGGGTGCTTGCTGCTACAGTATGTGGTACATGTGTAAACAGCTCATTAAAATTTAATATAAATTTGGAAACTTAGCATACAGGTAAGTAATTGTTGAAGTTGTCACCTTTCCCCCTTTCCAGATCTTCAGACATTTATGATTCTGTCAATCTCACAAATTGATCTATTTATACTTGGTTTAGTATGCTTTTCCAGTCTTTATTCTGATTTAGTTG
This sequence comes from Gymnobelideus leadbeateri, assembly GCA_011680675.1. Taxonomy (NCBI): domain Eukaryota; kingdom Metazoa; phylum Chordata; class Mammalia; order Diprotodontia; family Petauridae; genus Gymnobelideus; species Gymnobelideus leadbeateri. The sequence goes on from WOXC01004889.1 coordinate 793,983, forward strand.
TTTATTAGATCTCATTTCTACTTCCAATGAACATGTGGATCATGAATATTAAGTATGATCCATGGTTGGTATTCTTGAACATTGCTTTCATTTTTCTTTTGTTATTTCATTTTCATCTTTAAATACCCTTGGTGTGATTTTTGTTTAGTTGGGTCACTTGACAAGCTTTCTTTAAATGGGTTTGTCTTTTCACTGCTTTCTGTTTTATTAGGTGAAATTTCTTAAAATTTTCCATCATCCTTTATGACTGAATTTACATTCCAAACCAAAGATTCTTAATTTTCTTTTCCTTTTATCATGGACCCCTTTGAAAAGCTGGTGAATCATATGGTTCCCTTTCACAGAGTTTTTAAATATAAAAAATAAAATATTTAAGATAAGAAAGGAAGCCAAAGGTCAGTGACAATAAACATGTAATTTTTTTCTTGCTGAAGTTCTTAGACCTCTTGAAATCTACTCATGGACCCCAGGGTTAACAGTGTTACCTTTGGCTGCCATCTTAAAAATTATCTTAGCAGTAAGTCAGATGTTTGAGTGTATGCTATTCGTGCTTCTTTTGAACAATAAAGAATATAGATCTTTGTTTTTTAGAGAGAAGTTTGGGTTCTTTAAAGGTATGACTGACAAAGGACTTTTGGTCTCATGGCAATTGATTTACATGGGTTAGACTTGAATATGAAATTATAATTTGTGTCAATGTCTTTTCTGTTGTCTTACCCATTTTTCATTGGTAGTAACTTATTTGAATAGGTCAAAAATTGACTTGTTTTAATTGATTACAATATATTTTATTCTTTTAGCTTTGTAATAATTTTGACCTTTGCTCTGATAAATCTATAGTCTGTATAGTGATAGCTGATTCAGGAATGACTCCTATATTAGTGATGAGTCTTTTCATATCTTTTAAAATTAAAATCAAATTTATTTTTTGTGGTATTATTTGATATTCACTATGTCCAGTGCCTACTTTTCTTGAGGTATTCTTTTTTTTTTATATATTTATGTTTATTTTTAGTTTACAACATTCATTTCTACAAGCTTTTGAGTTACAAATTTTCTACCTGTCTTTCCACTACCCACCATCCCAAAACAGCGGTCCCACTGAATATCCCCTCCCCCAATCTGCTCTCTCCTATATCTTCCCCCATACCCTCTCCAACTTTCATGTAGGTCAAGATGGATCTCTATGCCCTAGTGCCTGTATATCTTATTTCCCAGTAATAATAATTTTTTTAAACTTTTGATTTTAAAACTTTGAATTCCAGATTCTTACCCTTTTTCCCTCATCACCCACCCTTACTGGGAAGATAAGCAATTCAATATAGGTTGTATATGTGTAGTAACACAAGACAATTCCATAGTGGATATATTGTGAAAGACTGACTATATTTCCCTCCATCCTATCCTGCCCTCTACTTGTTCTATTTTCTACTTTGACCCTGTCCCTTTTCAAAAGTGTGTGCTTCTAACTACCATCCCCTCCAATCTGCCCTCCCTTCTATCATCCCTTTCCCTCCTACTTTCCTGTGGGGTGAGATACCCAATTTACTGTGTATGTTATTCCCTTCTTAAGCAAATTGAATGAGAGTAAGGTTGACCCATTCCCTTTTGCCTTCCTGTTCTTCCCCTCCACTGTAACAGTTTTCCCTTGCTTCTATATGAGATAATTTACCCCATTCTGTCTCTCCCTATCTCTTATTATATTCCTCTCTCACCTCTTAATTTCACCTTTTAAGTATTATCCCTTCCTGTTCAATTGATCCTGTGCCCTCTGTCTATGTAAACCTGTACACATATATACACACTCATATGTATTCATACACACATATACCCTCTTATATGTATGTATACATGTATATACATTTATATTCCCTTCAACTGTCCTCATACCGAGAAAAGTTTCATAAGTTACAATTATCATTTTTCCATGTAGGAATGTAAACTTTGATAAGTTCCTTATGATTTCTTTTCCCAGTTTACTTTCTCATGTTTCTCTTGCTTGTATCTGAATATCAGATTTTCTATTCAACTCTGGTTTTTTCATCAAGAATGCTTGAAAGCCCTCTATTTCATTGAATGGTCATATTTTCCCCTGAAACATGTTACTCAGTTTTTCTGGGTAGGTGATTCTTGCTTTTAATCCCAGCTCCTTTGACCTCTAGAATATCATATTCCAAGCCCTTCAGTCCCTCAGTGTAGAAGCTGCCAGATCCTGTGTTATCCTGATTGTTTCCACAGTATTCAAATTGTTTCTACCTGGCTATAATCTTTTTCTTTTTAATAAGTTTTCTTTTTCAAGAGGTGATTGGTAGATTCTTTCAACCTCTATTTTGCCCTCTGGTTCTAAAACATCAGGGCAGTTTTCCTTGAGAATTTCTTGAAGGATGATTTCTAGGTTCTTTCTTTGATCATGGCTTTCAGGTAGTCCAATAATTTTAAAATTACGTCTTCTGGATCTACTTTCCAGGTCAGTGGTTTTTCTCATGAGATATTTCATATTGCCTTCTATTTTTTTGTTTGCATCTATTTAATGGTATCTTGATTTCTCATAAAATCATTAGCTTCCATTTGCTCCAATCTAATTATAAAGGAATTATTCTCTTCAGTGAGCTTTTGAAATTCTTTTTCCATCTGGCAAATGTGGCTTCTTAAGGCATTCTTCTCCTCATTGACTTTTTGGGTCTCTTTTGCCATTTGAGTTAGTCTGTTTTTTAAGGTGTTATTTTCTTCAGTCAGGTTGTTGACTCTCTTTTCGTGATTTTCTTGTATCATTCTCATTTCTCTTCCCAATTTTTCCTCCACTTCACTTAATTGATTTTCAGAATCCTTCTTGAGCTCCTCCATGGACTGTAACCAATTTATATTTTTCTTGGAAGCTTTTGGTGCAGGAGTTCTTTGTTGTCTTCCTCCTGTTCCATGCTTTGATCCTTTTTGTCCCCCAAAAAGGAATCTAAAGTTGGATTGCTGTGCTTGCTTTGCTTTCTTTGTTTGCTCATTTTGCCATTCAGTTACTTGACTTTTGAGCACTTTGCCACAGTAGAACTCTGCTTCCAGAGGGGAGAGATTTGCCCCAAATCGCTGGGGTTTTCTCAGCTGCCAGAGCTATCAGTTGGGTGCTTTCTCTGCAGCCCTCACCAGCTCTGGCTCACTGGTCACACACCCCAGGACCTCTATCCAAGACCATGATCCAGATCTGAGCAGGTTAAAGAAAGAGTGATTACCCTCTGAATGGTCACTTGGTTTTTGTATGATCTGCAGGCCAGGAGCTCTGAAGCAGCTAAGTGGAGGTGGCTGCACTGCCACAGGGCCTCTCATGCAGGAATACGCTCTGTTTCCCCTCCCCCCCCAAGTTCTAGCAGAGTTCCACACTGACCTTTTACTTTGTCTTTGGTATTTATGGGTTGATAATTCTGGAAACTGCCACAGCTGCTGGTCCATTCTCCTGAAGTCTGTTCCAGGGACTGCTGGTCAGGCCGCCCTGGGGCTAAAACTGTGGGCTTACATGGAGCTGGGCTTGGCTCCCAGCATGTTGCAGTGGACCCTTCCAGTCTGCCTGCTGGGCTGCCTTCAGGAGATTTGTTTCTCTCGGTCACTTTGTGGGTTCTATAGCTCTAAAATTTGTTTAGAGTCATTATTTATAGGTATTGAAGTGGTTATGGGGGGAGCCCATGGAGTTTTCCTGCTTCTAGACTGCCATCTTGGCTCCATCCCCTCTTAAAGGATTCTTGATTGAGAGATATAAGGCTTTTGTATAGTCTACATGTCTTTGGCCTCCCTTCTGACCCATGTTTTTTAATATTTCTTGCTATCCTTACCTGTTTCTTTCTCTTCATATTGAACATATCAAGTGTTGAAATGTATATTGATTTAATTTGGAGAGTTTTTGAGTTCTTATTTCTCTTTTTTTATATAAGATGCAATTATTTTCCAAGGAGAGTACCTATGAACCCTCCTTCTCTTTAGAAGGCAGCCTTTTTGTAAACTTCATTATTGACACAATCCAAGATGAGCAGTCATTGGCTTTGGGTGTGTGATAAAACCAACACTGCCAACTCACTCCTTTATTTGTACTTGTGAGCCATCTTCCTATTTAGCACTAATTTCTTTGGAAGTTCTGATTTCATTTATAATGAAAATGGCAAGATTGATGTGCCTGAATTCCAGTAGTATGTCTGTATTTTAGTCATTGGATAAACCTCTCACATATATCAACCCCAACAGCTAATATTTACAGATGATCTAAAAACTATTCAATTCTTTGTGCCTTCTGTACCTTTTTCTGCTACTCTGCCTTCCCTCTACTGAAATGGAAAGGATGGAAAGTAATTTTGAATTTTTGTTTTTCTAGGTTACCATGATCAAAGACTTCATCACCAAATGTTCAGCCTACTGGTGATGAACCTCTCTATGTTTCGGGGTTATCAGAACTTTTCCGAGTTTATGCTCCATTGACTTAGCCTGTGGGAATGCTGCAATGTGATCTCCATTTCAAGATACAAAAGACCCACAGAAGAGTAGGACTTTTTAAAGGATTAGATAGGTGTTTAAGAGACTAAGTCATAAACCATAGTGCCACTTTGTTAATTTGCATTGGGGGTGATGCTTTATTAAAGAAGCTGGACCCTTTCTTAAAAGATATTACCAGGAAATCTAATTAATGATCCACAGAGTTGCTTGGTAAAGATGGAATCAGAACTTGAATTTAAAAAAAAATTTTTTTTTAAAATAACGAATTAAAACAAAAAACATTTTTGGGGGGATGGCTAGGTAGTGCAGTGAATAGAGCACCAGTCCTGGATTCAGGAGGACCAGAGTTCAAATGTGACTTCAGACACTTAACACTTACTAGCTGTGTGACCTTGGGCAAGTCACTTATTAACCCCAATTACCCTGCATTCCCCTCTCAACAAAGACAAAAAAGGACCTGACAAAAGACAAAAAAAAATTCACCTGCTTTAAAAAAAATTATGGACAGGGAAGATAAAATTTTATTGAATAGATATAATCAATCTATATCAATACCACATTATGGCCTGAGACTAAAACTAGAGGAGCAATAACATGGACAGTCACTGATTCACTGCTTGTTTTCCAGAAGTTTACTTGTAAATTGGATTAGATAACCTCTCATCTCTTGGAGTTAAAGATTTTTTATACCATCATAAGTTCTGTATCCTGTTTATCTTTTTTAAATTCTTCATTGATAGCTGATATTTGATGTAATTTCAGCCATAATATATATTCTTTTAAAATAATTTTAAATTTAAATTTAAAATTTTTTTTTAATTCTTTTTTAAAATTTCTCTTTTGAACCATTCTGAAGTTACTAATGTTTCATGAGCTCTTGGGAGTCTGTAGGATTCTCTTTTTTGCTGGAGTATTTTAGTTCATTTTCCTTCATAACATAATATTTTTGTTTGTGATGTTCTCATCTCTTGCCTTTTTTTTTTTTTAAAGCAATTGGGGTTAAGTAACTTGCTCAGGGTTACACAGCCAGTCATTATTTATGAGTGAGTGCTCATTTTCTGAGGCTGGGGACGGATCCGGGGTCATTCTGACTCCAGGGCCTGCACTCTTACTCACTGCGCCACCTAGCCGCCCCTATCTCTTGCCTTTTTACTGATTTTTTTTTCTTCTGCCTTTATGCTTTATCTGCTTATGAGCTGAATTTTTACTCAGACTTTTCCACTTTTCTTCCTTGAATTCTTAGTTACTTTTTTTTTTTTTTGCTTTTTCTTTGGAGGGAGGAAGGCAGGGCAGTGGAGGTTAAGTAACTTGCCCAAGGTCACACGGCTAATAAGTGTTAAGTGTCTGAGGTCAAATTTGAACTCAGGTCCTCCTGAATCCAGGACTGTTGCTGTATTCATTGAGCCACCTAGCCGACCCTCTAGCTGCCTTTTCCTGGTTTCCTGCTTCTGCCCAGTGCTAGACAGATCTCCCCAGAGACTGGATGCTGCTACCACCCCCCTTTTTTCTTTGAGGGGAGGGACCAGCCTGGGTCACTGCCCAGAGTAAACTCTGGATATCAGATGCTGTTACAAAACAGACAGAACAAAATAATTGAGAAATTCAGTATGCTGTGTTCATAGGTAGACTACACTCATGTAATAAATGTGATGACATTGTTTAGATTAACAGATAATCTGTATCCAACTACCAAAGTATTTCTTTATGGAATTAGACAAAATTATAAGATATGTTATTATAAGATACATTAAGGAGATCATGAAAAAAATTGCAGTGAAGGAAGGAGATCAAGCAGTGTTTATCAAATTTGGTATTGGTTAAAGAAAGATTGACTAGATAAATAAGGTATAGAAGCAAATGAATACTGTAGCCTAGTATTCAGTAAGCTTAGCAGAAACATATACCACTGAGGTCCTCTTTCTTTGAAGAGAGCTACTGGGAAAACTGGAAAGCATTTTGGTGGCAAGTAAGCTTTTTTTTTTTTTGCTACAATAAATTCCAAGGAAATCTAAATATAAAAGAGCCATTTAAAAAAAGTAGTGAAACTGTTGATGGGGGATGGTGATGGGCCTAGGCAGTTATTGGGAAGTGATTGTATAAAACCAACAAAAAATTTTGTACTACTGTACATATAATTTTTTTTTTTTGGAGGGCAATTGGGGTTAAGTAAGTTGCCCAAGGTCACACGGCTAGGATTTTGTTTGTGTGTGCGTTAAGTGTCTGAGGCTGGATCTGAACTCAGGTCCTTCTGACTCCAGGGCCAGCACTCTACTCACTGTGCTTCCTAGCCGCCCCTGTACATATTTTTATAAAATGTTATTGGTAAACTAAATTTTATGGATTTATGGTATTAGAAGCTAGTTTTCAAGAAGGTATGGATTGAGTCCTGAGAAGGGATGATTCCTTTTTGCTTATATAAATACAGAGCATCTTCTATAGAGAAATGATTGAATTTAACTTATCACTATTGAGATCTAGCTCATCTGCCTCTTTGGTTGTTGGTTCACTCCTGAACAGGAAATCTTTGGTTGAATAGCAGACTTTTTGATTTAAGCTACGTCATATAAATCAACTAGTAAGTATCTAACCCCAAAGCAAGATAAAATAAGGAATTACAAATGGTATAATGTTCCCATTATTTCAAGAATCAAGAATAACTCTTTTTAATAGCTCATTCCTAGCTGGCACAAATGTATGCTAGTTTCCCATATCTTTAAGCCTCACTTGACCCTATCACTGAAGTTATTATCCTATATCTCCTCACTTTGACATGCAAAGTCTTAGAAATAACAGTCTACATTTGTTGCCTTCACCTCTTCTTATATCTCAATCCCTTGCTTTCAGGCTTCCAAATTTATCAACTTAACTGAAACTTGCTTTCCAAAAGTACCAGTGTTTGGTTTTTTGGTTTGTTTTTTTTTTTTTTGCTTTTTGGAGGGCTATTGGGGTTAAGTAACTTGCCCAAGGTCACACGGCTTAGGTTTTTGTTTGAGTAAAGTGTCTGAGGCTGGAACTGAACTCAGGTCCTTCTGACTCCAGGGCCAGCGCTCTACTCACTGTGCCACCTAGCCGCCCGAGTACCAGTGTTTTCTTAACTTCCAAATCCCCTCCTCCTTTCTCAGTCCTCATCCTTTTTGACTTTCATGTCATCTGACACAGACCATTCTCTCCTCTTTGTTATATTACTGTCTCCTGATTCTCTTCAGTCTTTGTACACTTCTCAGGTTCCTTTGATGAATCACTGTGTCCCACCCGTTAATCGTGGATGAACCCCATAGCTCTTTCCTGAGCCCTCCTCTATATTCTCTGGGGACCTTATTAGCTCCCATAGGTTCAATTATCTTCATGCAGATGACTTCCAGATCTATATGTCAGCTTTTGTCTCTTTTGAACTCCATTCCAATATCACCAACTAAGTTTTAGATATGTTTTTCAGTATAGAAGTTTAAATTGTAGCTTCCAAAAAGTTGTACTTGTCTGAGCGTCTTTCTGGACATTCATTTATTTTTTGCAGTTTTCAAAAAGATGTGTTAAGGAAGACACTTTCTTTTGCATCCTTCCCTTTATCTTTACTTACACAGCTACCACGCTAGTTCATGGGGGTCATCACTTCTTTTCTGGAGCATCTTCCTAATTGGATTTCTCACAGACTCAATTCCATTCCAATCCATCCTTTTTATACACGCTTCCAAAATATTAGTAACTAAATTAAAGGTCTGACCAAGTCACATCTTCCTTGCTTGATAAATTCCAATACTTTCCTTTTACTTTTAGGATCAACTACTATTTCCCCAGTTTGATATTTAAAGCCCTTCACAACCTGGTGCAACCTACCTTTCTAGACTTATTATATACATTACTCTCATTTACTCATTCTTTTATCTGGTGAAAATGGCTACCTTTCTGTTCCTCATATAAAACATTCTATTTCTTGTCTTTTTTGTTTTGCACTGGCTGTCTCCTTTGCCTGGGATATCTTTCTTCACCTGCCATTTGGAATCCCTAGTTTTCTTCACTGATTAGTTCAAGATCCCCTTTCTATAGGAGGCCCTTTCCTCATCTCCTCTGTTTCCCCTTAGAAATTACCTTGTATTTACTTTGAATGTATGCTGTATGTATTTATTTGTATGTATTGTTTCCCCTAAACACAACAAGAGCTCATTGAAGGCAAAGACTGTTATTTCATCTTTGTGGTTATACCTTCAGCTCTGCACCTAGTATCAAGCCTGGCACATAGTAAGTGCTTAATAAATGCTTATTGGTTGATTGATAAATAAATCTAAACATCCTCAAATAGATGATCATCTTTATAACACTGCAGGTCATTGGCTCCCATCCTTATGTAAAGACTCACATTTAGGTCACAGGTCAATACAAGGTTTTCAAAGGAACCTTTCAAAAGTTACAAAAGAGGGAATTGAAGACATCAGGTCAGCATTTCTTGGGCCATGTTCATAGCCAGCTCGTTTATTCATCCATTCCTCCTTATCTTCCAGTATATGCAGAGGGTGGAGATCAAACCTGTTCTGCTCCTGAGAAGCCCATAAATAGAACCCTATAGCCATTACTCTGTCTGGTGTGCTAGAACTTTTTTATTTTGAAAATAAACATTTTTATTTTTGTTTTCCTAATGCATTTCTCTCTTCCCTAAACCCCCCTACATCTTCCCATACATTACAATCAAGAATAAATAGGGAAGAAAAAACATTCAGAAAAATCAACATATTGAAAAAGTCTGTTATAATCCCACTTTACAAAGAAGTGTGTGAATACAAAGAAGTGGGTAAAAAGATGTCTTTATGCCCTTTTTTGGGGCCAAATTTGGTCATTATAATTTTACTGTCTTCAGTTTTGATTGTTTTGTTATATTTAATTATTGTGGTCATTTTGAATATTTTTTCCTAATTCTCCTTACTTCACTTTGCATCTATTCTTTTTTTCCATGCTTTCCTGTACTCATCATAGTCTTTTTTTCTGGAACTTCTTTTCAAGGTAACATAATAATAAAATATTGCTGCATATTTATGTGATTTTGGGTAATAGTTAAAATTGCTAGGTACCTAGATACCAGTTAACATAAGTGTCACGGCAACATGATGTTTACCTCAACCTTCTGTACCTATTCTCTTTTGTCTTTTTCCCTTTTTTGCCCTCCCCCCCTTTTTTTTTACAATAATTTTACACTGATCAGCTTGCATTTTCGTGTAGGGATAAACACTATGAAACCTTGACATAATTGTCTTATCTAAGAAAATCCAGTACAGTAAAATTAGAACCTAACATAAATTGGGGATGATATTGGAAGGGATTCACAGAATTCTTTTAGTAATAAGATGTGCTCAGTTAAAAATGAAGTTTGGTTTTAAAAGATTTTATTTATATAGCTTTGGGAATATGTATTTGAGTCTTTATATATAGTTTTGTTCAGTGGTCATATAAGTTCATGAAATCCTGGTTTCTTGTTTCTTCATAGCAAGAATTGACACTATGCTTTGTAAACCAATCAACTGTAGTGATTTCAAGCCTCGACCTTGGTTTCAGCAGGGTGATATCAGTTACATACAAAGGGTAAGTATTCTATTATTATTTATAGGTCGCCATATTGACTTTTGGGCTTTTTTGTTTAAAATTTTAAAAACATTTTGGTAATTGCCAGAAAGAGAACTGAATATTATGGATCCTGTTATTGGAGTCATTTATATAATATAACTTGTGCTAGTATAAAATGTGCTGGCCTGGGGAATCAGAACTATTCTTTAGTCTTGGTCTTTTTGACCAACTGTGCCCATTGATTTTCTGACTTGGTCTTCATTATCTTAAAGAAATAAATATTTGTGGAGCACTTACTTTGTGCTCCATGCTATTGAGATTGTAAAGAAGAAGAAGATATAAGTTATATCCTCAAGGAGTTTATATTAGATATAATAGAACTGTGAAAAGATAACAAGGTAGTAAATAAGTGCCAGATCAATAGTAAAGGTAATGAATGCCATCTGTGTTTGAAACAAAAAGAGATCATTTACAGCTGAGGTGGTCACTTGAAGGGAAAAGGTTAGATTTTAACTGACGTTTGAATGTGAATATGTACAGAAGAAAGTCTTCAGGGAATAAAACTCAAAAGCCAGGCAGGAGGGAAAGCCAAGGCCAGCTCACAAAATGAAGAGTGGTAAGCTAGGTTGAGTTTAAAGACCCCTTTAAGCAAGTTGTCCTGGGGGCTTCAGCTGACATGTATGGGCACTGTGGGAGAGGGCTTCACCTTCTCTTTTACTATACCTGTGCAGATGCTCTAGTGGGGAAAGATGGGAAGTAGCCAATTAGGAAGGCAAATAGGTGTGTATAGAAGGAGGGGTCACCAAGGATGCTTGGGAGAAATCAGCCAAAATAAGTAGCTATACCTTCTAGGGACCTTGTCACACAATCAGATCTGTGAACTATGTATTTTTAGATTGAGGTGGTAATGTGATGACTCCAAAGGTGCTTTTGTAGCTCTCCACTTTTGTACAGGAAAAATCTTGTCTCCAATGATCTGTTAACTCCTATTATAGGTCTTAGACTTTTGAGCATTATAAGTGTTGATGGGACATAGGAAGGAGAAGGAATTGGAGAGAGGATCTAACTTAATTTAAGCTTCTAATTTCCTCTGATTCCAAAGCCAGTGCTTCTTCTGCTGCTCTTTGATGTAATGGTCCTACACAGTATTTGACTGAGTAGTGCCTACAGAATTCTTTAAAAAAAAATTCTAACTAAGGCTGATCCTAGATATTTGGTAATCTTAAAGATTTTTGGAGGCTGTAGTGACCTTTAGTCAATTGAAGGAACAACTTCCCTATTTGGCAGAAGAAAATAGAAGAATTTCTATTTTCATTACTAAAGAAAATGTAGAAAAGCAAAATGTTGCAGTTTCTTGAAACTGAACCCTTCAATTTAGAAGACCTTGAAGACTACGTGTGAATGAAAAATTAGCATAGAACAAAGAACACCAGCGTAAAATTGTGATTGAAAACAAAATAACATATTTTTTAAAAGTTACTTCCACATATGTTGGGGAGCAGGAGGAAAGGAGGTATTTTGACATCTTACTTGTTATAATAACTGATTTTTTTAAAAAACAAAAAGATTTCTTCTTTGGTCAGCAGCAGTTAAGTTTGTCCTGTCCTTTCTTCTGCTTGTTGTGCTACTTTTGGGGAGATAAGTTCTGGGAAAAGCCAGAGTATAGATGCAACTGAAGCTTTCCTAATCATATTTTTGTACTCAGGATACTTTCTAATTTGAAGTGACACAGAGGAAAGATTGCAGGATATTAAATAAAGAACTTGGGTTTGAAGTATGATTTTCTTACTTAAGACACTTGTGTTAAGTAGGCTAACCCTATGTTAGGTGGGGTTAGGGAGGTTCTAACATTAGTCAGCTTACAGCTCAGACTCAATCTTCAAAGGAGATTGTGAAATTTTCAGAGTAAGCATTTGTACCTCAGAAAACAGCAAACTACAAATCAGGGCTTGGTTTGTTTTTTTGTTGTTGTTCTGGACTTAAGGTGATGGAGAGAATATTAATAATGCAGATTACATTTAAGTATTTAGCAGAAAACTCCTGGGTTAGGACTAGATAACTTTGAAGGCTCGTTCTGGTTCTGAATTTATGATTGTGTATTAAAAAATTATTGCAAATTCTGATACAGAACATTGAGTTGCAGGTAGTTGGAAGTGGACAGTTAAATAGGTAAACATTCATGGCAAGTGAAAACTCAGTTATTGACAGTTACATTTAATTTGTGAGTTTGTGTCAAACAGTATTTGGTGACCTTTGTAGGCGGCTGTTTTGGTGACACACAATCCATACCTAAAACTAAAGAATAAATGAAGCATGGATTTTTTTCTTGTTTTTGTTTTCCTCAGAAAGATTACTGGGGAAACTACAGTCTTTGCTTCTCCAAAATTACTGGGGAATCAAGGAAGAGGAATTTTTTGACAATCATAGGAGAAACTATGTTGCATTACATAATGTTTTTACACTTTTGAAATCCTGGTTTTGTCATTTCAGGTAAGTTGGGAGGCAGGTAGGTCATTATTTAACAGATTGAAGGATTGAAGAAGCTGAGGTGAGAGAAGTTAAATGTTTGGTCAGAGAGACTAATAGCTGAATTGGATGCTAGACCTGATCTTCATATAGTTCAAGGCAATTTTGATTGGATCCTGCTGTTTATTAATAATGCCTATAAAATATACAAATGTTGAACTATGCAATATTCTTTTTTTAGTTTTTTAAGTTTATTTAGTTTTCAGCATTCACTTCCATAAGTTTTAAGTTTTCTTTCCATTCTTCCCCCCCTCCACCAAGACAGCATGAAGTCTGATAGACTGTCCATATGCATTCTACTAAACATATTTTCACATTAGTCATGTTGTATAGAAGAATTAGAACAAATAGGAGAAATCATGAGAAAGAAAAAAAAACAACATAAAACAAAAAGAATGGCTCTGCATTTGGACTCCATAGTTCTTTCTCTGGGTGGATGGCATCTTCCTTTGGAATTGTTTTCATTGCTGAGAAAGGTTAAGTTTATCAAATTTAGTCATTGCACATTTTGGCTGTTACTGTGTACAGTGTTCTCCTGGTTCTGCTCACTTCACTCAGCATTAGTTCATTATAAGTCTTTCCAGATTTTTCTGGTGTCTGCCTGTTCATCATTTCTTATAGCACAATAGTATTCCATTACATTCATATGCCACAGCTTGTTCAGCCATTCTCCAATTGATGGGCATCCCCTCAATTTCCAGTTCTTGGCCACCACAAAGAGTTGCTATAAATATTTTTGTACATGTGGGTCCTTTTCCCATTTTTATGATGTCTTTGGGATACAGCCCTAGAAGCAGTATTGCTGGTCAAAGGGTATGCACATTTTTATAGCCCTTTGGGCATAGTTCCAGATTGTTCTCCAGAATGGTTGGATTAACTCCCAACAATGAATTAGTGTTCCAACTTTCCCACGTCTTCTCTAACCGTTATCATTTTCCTGTTTTGTTGTGTTAGCCAGTCTGATAGGTGTGATGTGGTAACTCTCAGTTGTTTTGATTTGTGTATCTAGCCAACTATGTAAATTCTTGATCTTTTCACGTGGGTTGCTGATTGTCTTATCTGCTTTACTATTGTTTTTCAATTGCTCATGAATTAGGGAGGCATTCTTTTGGGCATTTTTACACTTGTGAACCCCAAAACTGTGTGCCACAGAAATCTTTGCTCAAATAATACACAGAGACCTCTCAAGGTAGGAAGCAGAAAAGAATGGTTTATTATGATCTCAAGAAAGGGCCACCCTCCTGACAAATGGTCAGGGAGAAGCAATTTACAAAAGGAAATGGTGAAGCTATAAAGCCCACCCCCTGCTGACCCTTTTCTTCCATTGGCCAGAAGTTAGGTGCACAATCTAAGCATGGCAATCTACCTTGAGTACCAGAACAAGGAAACAGTAGACCACCCAATGTACATTTGAGAAAGCACTTCTGTCCTTATATGGCATTATCTTATGCTGAGGGGTCACTGAGGAGAGGGGTGACTTCCTACCCCTGCTCTGAGTTTTGAGTCCTTGTAAATCATGTGATTTCCAGCTAAGGGGGACTTGGGCCTGTTAAATAAAAAGCCTTACTAGGTTTTATAGTCTGAGAAGTTTCACCTCTCTCACTCACACTCAAGATGTTGTACCCAGAAAACACGCGCAAGACCCAAGTAACAATTTAGAATTGGACCCTTTATTATATGCCATGTTGGCTGATCAGGCCCCATGGCACCATCCCAGGTCGTACTGCAGCGATCTCAGGTACAGCCTCAGCTTTTAAAGGGAGGCCATGCGGCCAATGGTTAGGTATCAGGTAAACAGAAACCTGCAGAGGCCAAAAACTGTAATTGGTCAGTACACACCTCAAAATTCCTGCCAGGACTAGTCTCCCTGACCTGGAAGCCCACCCACCTCCATAAAGGTGAGCTGATTGGGAGAGGGCGGAGCTAAACCTGGCAGTCTGCTCAATTCCGTGAGGGAGAACTGAGGGTGGGGGGTGGGAAAACCCAGTAGGACAAAGACACAAATTGCTCTTTATATAACAGTAGAGAATGAGCTTGTACTATGGAAAATACATTATATACTATATATTATCTAAAGCATTATAATGTATTAATTAAAATAATGCTTAATTATGTGGTTATTATGTACTAGAATAATTGCTTCTAGATAAGTTAGTTTAGAAAAATTTGGGCAGAGATGTAGGTTTGTCAGAAAAAAGAAAAGTTATCTTGTTGGAATTACTATTCCTTTTTTTTTTTAAACTTATTTTTCGGGGCGGCTAGGTGGCGCAGTGAATAGAGCGCCGGCCCTGGAATCAGAAGGACCTGAGTTCGGAGCCGGCCTCCGACACTTAATCCAAACAAACAAAAACCTAGCCATGTAACCTTGGGCAAGTTACTTAACCCCAATTGCTTTAAAAAAAACAACAACTTATTTTTCACCTGAATTGAAATCAAGTTATGATAACAGCTACTTTTAAAAAAGAAAACTTTTTTTTTTCAGCCAAAGTAAAACAGTTTATTAAGGATTCACCATATTGGGTAGAATCTGAAGGAGTTTGTGATGTTTATATTGATTGACAAGTGGGCCAAATTGAATCTCGGCTAGATTGGATCTTAGTACCTTAGCCTTTCTGTATAAAAAATCCATCTTATCTCCCTGAAAGACTGCGGGAGGGAACTGGGGGTGGTCAAGTAGTCTGGGGTGACTAGAGGAGGTGTTTAGGAGGGTCTGAACTCCATGGGGAGTCAGAACTTCTAGGGACTGGCCAACTAGAAGCTTAGAGGTATGAGAAACAAGCTTGTGGAGATCACAGGACTTCCCAGGAACGTTCAGGGAGTTAGCACTGATGAGCTTCTGCAGTCCACTGCTTCCCTGGGGGCTCTTAGGAAGACAGCAAACTCCTCACTGAAAGAACTCAGAAACAGAGTGGGCAGTTTGTGGATGTGGTCCTCACTTGGAACTTACACTGATATAGAAGCAGGAGTGGTGTTATATAGTTCTGTCCTTCCAGTAAAGGTTAGGTGAAATTCCTCAAATTCCTCACTTTATTCCCCTACAATTCCTTCTTTATGCAGATTACTTGGAGTGGTAGTGAGGTTACTTTTGACCAGGCCGGTTCTAGCTGTTGTCACTCCCCTACCTTTCTAGTTCCCCTGGGGCTAGGATGGCCATTGTCTTAGTAAAATAAGTTTAGTGGACCTCCCCACAGTTATTATCTCCCAATAACTTGGGGAGCAAAACTAGGTACCATAATATCACCTGTTAGGGAGGCAACCTCAATTAGAATGACTTGTAACAGCCACTGAGTCTTAATTGTTTTGAAAAATAGGCAACCGGCCTGGGGTCAGGTCTTAAGGACTGGGTTAGGGCTCCCAAAGTCTGTCTTCTCCTTTCATCAACATTCAAGAGTGAAAGGTTTTGGAGTGGTGGTCAATTTAATTTTCAAAGTCTCAGAAGCCCCACTCTAGAGGAAGTGAGTCAGGGCCTTGAATAGCAATTAATGGTTTAAGTCCCTCCCAGGCCTTTGGCTTAATTGGATATTGACAGTGATGGGGGGATACTTTAGGAGGCAGATGGTAGCTGGGGTGGCATGAGTAACTTGCCCAGGAATTCCCTGATCCCAAACAGTTGACTCAGCTGTCTCCCACACTTCCCCCGGGACATGGGGAGGTCTGGTAAATAGAGGGAAAAGAGAGATGGGAGGTTTAACGAGAGAAAATTGACTTCTCAATTTCACTAATAGTTCCCTTCCCAACAAGGGGAGATAGAATTGAAAGAATTGGGCATACCCTTCAGGATGGGGCATCTGTCCTTGTCCTCCATGCTTCAGAAGGTGTGCCCAGGTCCATGACTTGGAGAATAACTACTGGAATGAGAACCTGAAAGAATCAGGCTTAGTGCTGCCTCCTGGATGCCTGACCTAATGGGACCTTCGAGGTCAGGCCTAAAAAGCACCTCCAAGGTGCTTTGGAGTTCTAAGAAGTGGTAGGGAGAAGGGGAGGCTTACATGCCTTCTAATATTGGCTAGAAAAGAACTTGAGATTAGCAGTTTTCCCGGCGTCAGGGAACCAGATTGTTGGGGTTTCAAATGTTGAAGTTTTGGGGGTACTCAGGACCCCAGAATACCAACGTGCTGGGTCCTGCTCAAATGAATTTGACCAAGCCTTCTTTCAGCCAAAGTAAAACAGTTTTTTTAAAGATTTGCCATATGGGGTAGACTTTTAAAAAACTTTCAATTTACTTTTAGTTTACAACATTTAATTCCACAAGCTTTTGAGTTCTTAATTTTCTCCCTGACCCTCTCCTCCCCACTCCCTCCCATGGCAGCATGCAATCTGATAAAGGTTCTACAAATACCTTCACATTAAACATTAGTTAAGTTGTAAAGAAGAATTATAACCACATATTGGGTAGATTCTTAAGGAGCCTAGGCATTTGGATGCTTGTATTAACAAGTAGGCCAGATTGAATCTAAGGCCCTCCTCCCCCCCCAAAAATCTTTAAAAAACGTCACTGTCACTTCTATATAAAGAATCTTTACTTGTAACAAAAATTTCAGTTCAGCAAAAGACATATTGGCCAATACTGATAGTATATGCCTCATTCTAAAAGGAAGTTACTGCTTAAGGTTTAGGGTTTAGCGTAAGTTTTTAGTTGCTTAAAAAATGCTAGTGTTACTTTTTTCCATCATACTATTTTCAGTTGAGTTTCTTAAACTTTTTAGGAGAACTTGAGAAAACCTGCGTGGCTAGTACAAACATATTGTTATTGCTATCTCAGTCTGTGCTAAAGCTTAAAATTTTTTTCTTAGTGGAAATTTTCAATGAGGACATCTCAGGGAGATGGAAAAAATCATTTTTGGGGAGAAAAAAACCTATTGGTGGGCTTTGACTCTTAAAAATTTTTTCTTTGTTGGTGCTGTGTTTAAAAAAAAAAACCACTATCACTCCTTGAACCTTTCATAAAACCCTCTGTTGTAACAAAAGTAGAGGTTAGGAAAAATATAAAGCAACTCTTTGACCATGTCATTCTACACATACAGAGTGCCACCTCTCTGTCATGAGACAAGAGGCATGGTTTATTTATTTACCTTCAGTCCTATGAGGTTTCAGTATTACTATTGTTTACTGCATTCATCTAAATTCTGTTATCTTTCAGTATTGTTTTCCTTTACATTGTTATAGAAATTGTTCTCCTGGTTTTACAGGTTTTCCTCTGTATCATTTTAATTCAAGTTTTTCAGAAAATCCTCATAATTTTCATTTTGTATAGCACACTAATATTCCAATATATTCATATACTGGGTTTGTTCATTATTCCCATAATCAGTGGAAACCTCTTTTCCTTCAAATTCTTTGCTATAACAAAAAGTTACTTGGATAAAGGTTTTATGTATATATGAGATTTTTCCTCCTTGAGAGGTCTGTTTTAGTGGTATCACTGGGTCATCAAATACATAAACTACTTAGTGATTTTCCTATGGGGAAGCACCATTTTTGTTTTTTTGCTAACAGTGCATTGTCATGCCTATCCTACCATGCCTCTAGTTTTGTCTGTTGTCGCCTTGTGTGACCTCCTAATTGTTTAAATTTGCATTTCTCTGTTGGCAATTTAGAGCTTTCTTTCATACTGAGACCTCACATTTCTTCTTTAAAAATGCTGGTTCAAACATTTCTATTGGAGAATAAGCCTTGGTTCTTGCTTTAAAAGGCATCCCAGTTATTTCTTAACAGTGTAAAAGTTAATTTAAAAAACCTGTGAAGTGCTTGGGATTTAAGAAATAAAGTTATAGTTATGCAGTCTATAATTCTACCTTTCTTTTCCCATTATGCCATAGGTCTCATTACTACTGGATTATGCAAGTTATTTGTCCCTGTTTCCTCTGAGATATGACTTAAATATCTTTCAACTTGAATAAGAAAAGAACTGATTTTTAGAAAGCAGAATGCCAAGGAAAAGGAAAAATCTTGGTGGAAGTCCTGCTAGGAAGTCTCTGAATATAGAGGATGTTGCATCCAGCATTGCTCATCGTGAGGAGCTGACAGCTCTTCCTACAGTACCACCTCAGCCAAGTGTTGACAAAGAGAAACTCCTAAACAGCTTGTCAGAAATGTTTTCTGACCTGGATCCTGATGTAGTTTATTTGATGCTTTCAGAATGTGATTTCAAAGGTAAGAGAAATGAGCAATTTTGAATTGTTTGCATTTTATTCTTATCCTGCTCTAATACATTCAGTAGTGAGCATAAAAAAAATTATCTATTGATAGCTCTCTTAAAAGTTTCTATATGTCAGAATTATTGTCATAAGGAAATTAAATTTGGCCTGAGAAATTGCTTTTGGAACTGTTTTCTACAAAACAAATATTTGGGAAATTTGGGAAGAAATCTAGCTAAATTTTTTTTTATGATGGATGAGCACATTTTTGCCCTGTGATAAATATTACAAAGTGCAAGGTACAGTTTTTGTTTCCTAGCACGGTAACTAGAAAGAAGGAGTTAAGGAGAAAAGAATTATTAGCATCGGGAATTCTGTAAGTGTTCATTTAACTTACTCAATTCAGGGAATCATTTACTTGTAGACATATGTTGTTTCCTAATTTAAAAGTCACATTACTGCAAAATTCCATAAATTAAGTAGTTGTGTGAAGAGGGTACTCTGTATTTGAAATGAATGGGTACTTCATATCACATTTATGGCAAAACACACAATCAGCAAGCATTTATTAAGTGCCTGCTCTGTCCAGAGCACTGTTATGTGCAGTGGATACAAAGACAAATGAAATAGTTCCTACTCTCTAGACACTTACCTTTTGTCCAGGGAGATAGCACGCGTGTAAACAAACATGTAAAATAGATACGAGATAGGTGTAAGATAGATTTAAAGGGGAGAGGGCACCAGCATTTGAAAATAGAGAATTAGGGAAGTTTTTATGTAGGAGGAGGTATTTGAGCAGGGCTTTTTCAAGGATCCTTAGAAGGATTTTAAGAGGTAGAGAACATATGGGAATGCATTACAGGCTTGGGACAGACAGTGCAAAAGGGTGAAGGTAGACCTATGGAGTGTCATATGAGGAGTAAGGAGGCCAATTTAGTTGCTCCATGCAGTCTGGAAAAGGCAAGTTAACTGTTAGTAGTTTTAAAAGACTGTTAACAGTTTTAAAAACTGAACAGAGGAGCTTATGTTCCAAATGAGAGCCGTTGAGGAACTGTTGGGCTTTATTGAGTAGGATAGTGACATAATCAGACCTGAACTTTAGGAAAATCACTTTGGCAGCTGTGTGGTGGATGGATTAGAGTTTCAGTAGTTCAGGTAAGAGGCAGTTAGGGCCTAAACAAGGCTATTGGCTATGTGAGTAGAAGGAAGCAGAGAAGTTGTGGAGACAAAAACAAGATTCATCAACTGATAGGCTACATGGGGTGCAGGATAGTGAAGATCCAAGATAATGGGTATGTTGTGAACCTGGAATTCTGGTGGCATCTTTGATAGAAATAGGGAATTTTGGAAACCAGATGGATTTACAGGGAAAAGTTTTGGACATGTTGAGTTTGAGATGCCTACATAGAGTTTGTAGTTGGAGATAGAAGCCTAGAGCTCAGGTGAGTGTACAGAACCAGATCTACAGATCTAGGAGGCATCTGTTTAGAGATTTTAATTAAACCCATGGGTCCTGAGAGCTCATCAAGTGAGAGAGCTTTGGGTGATATGTCTATAGTGAGGGGGTATACAATACATGATAATTAGCAGAAGAGTCTTAGAAGGAGTGGCATGCAGGTAAGAAGACATAAAAATGCAGAGTAGAGTGATTATTCAGGCAGAGGGGTGGTTATCAGTGACATGGGTCAGGAGAGGTCAAGGAAGGTTTGACTGAGAAAAGACCATCAGATTTGGTAGATTAGAGATGACTGGTAACTTTGAAGAAGGCTGTTTCAGTTGAATGATGAGGTTGAAAGCCAGATTGCAAAGATTTAGGCAAGGCAACAGGCATCTATTGAGCTGTTACTATATGCTAAACACTGTGTTTGGGAACTACCCCTGCCCTCAAAGAGCTTACCTTCCAATAGGGGAAGACAACATTTAGTAAGGAGCTGAAAAGTGGGGAGGGGCAGGAGAGAAGGTACACTTTGTGGGAGCTTGTGGTGGGGATGGGGAGTGAGCATGTTGGTGAACTCTGGAGTAAGAAGTATAACCAGGAGGGGATTGAAGCTTGACCAGCAGGCCCCCCCACAAATGGAGTTCTTGGAGGAACTAACCAAATGAAAGAGAAAGGCTGACATTCGTGAGGGATGTTCAAGTGTGAGAAGGCAGCTGAGGCAGATTGAGTAAGAACCCAGGAGGGGAATGAGATATTAGAGGAAAAGAAGGGAAAGCAATGGGTCTAGGAGTTAGGCTTTAAAATGAAGGAGAGATACTACTGAAGGAATAAGCTAGAAATGGTAATTTTTTTCCTCTAAAAGTTATAATAGTTCTGCTTCACTAATTTGAACTTTATAGTAATTCAGTCTATATTGGATTTTAGCTTTGTAGAGTTGTAAATTAATAGTATAAATGTATGTTGTATATTTATTATTGTATAGTGTAATATATAATGTATAACATTATGTAAGAATAAATAAAAAATATAAAAATAGTATAAATTTTTTCTAGAGGAATTCATAAAATACTTTAGAATAAATTTTTTAGGTAACCTTAAATACTTTTAAAAACTTTAAAGTCAGTTTCTTAAAGTTATAAGGAACATTGAAATGATCATAATAAAATATTAATGAAGCAGTATCTTATAAGAGAAGACTAGTGGATTTGGAATCAGGAGGAACAGGGAAATAGAATTCATTAGTTGTTTGACGATAAGTAAATCATTTAACCTTTCTCATTTTTTTTTCTCATCTCTAAAATGAGGATAATAAGGTCTATGCAATGTTTCTTAAATAGAGTGGCAACAGTAAAAGGTTTGTGCAACAACCAAAAATTAATTGAAAATCCAAGGTATTTCTGGCAACATCTGCCTGTATTTTCACTGCCTGTAGCTTCACTACAGCCTTGGTTCTCAAAACAAAGCGTGTGCACTTTGCACTGCACATGCTCTCAGGCCATGCAACTCAAACAGGGGTCTGGAATGGAAAAAGTTTAAGAAGCCCCAGCCTGTAGTATTTGTCTAACTTTTGGGGCTGTTATTAAGATCAGATTTATACATATTGCCTTGTAAACTCATCTAATACTAAGCAAAACTCACCATAATGTTAAATATATTAAAGAAAAGAAACATGGTATAATAGATAGAATGCAGGACTTGAGTCCTAGGGACTGATTGTTGTCACATTTACTGTCAAGCCAGATAACCTCTTTTAACCTCAGTTTCCTTATCTGTAAAAAGAAGGGGTTGGACTCAGTGGTGTCTGAGTTTCCTTCTAGCTCTAATTCTGTCATCTTACATTTTTTGCCCTAATTATGTTTTTATCCCTCTCTTTATGAATAGTTGAAAATGCTATGGATTGTCTCTTAGAACTGTCCACTGGTGCCAAAGGAATGCCAGCCTCTAAAAGTTTAATATTGGAGTCAGTTGGAACACCACTTGGTTTTGTTAATCAGCATCTTGCTGAAGGAAATGAAATGAATGAAAAATGTCCTCAGGTAGAAGATGAAGACAGTTCCCAGTCAGCAGATGCGTTCTCAGATATGCGACTTACTGAAGACTTGGATTCCTTAATACAAAATGCATTTGAGAAATTGAATTATGCTTCTAATGACCAAGTGTCTACACAGTCTTTGGAAAACAATTTTGGTGGGCCTAATGACAGTGGAAGGAGTTTTTCTTTGCAAAAAACAGAAATGGACATTAAAACATTTGAAAATTCTTCTGTGTTAAGTTCGGAACATTTAACTTTACATTCAGATTTGAGCAAGTCCAGAAATTGTAAAAAGGAAGCTATATGGCCTTTAACAAATAGCAGTCCTATGGATGCCCAGCCAAATAGTTTTTTTACTCAACCTAATGACTCTCTAGTCGTATATGTTAACCCCCGTCAAACTCAGAATGTGCTTTCCGATGCTCAGAATTTTGGATGCCAGCCTTCTCAAGCCTGTGTACGTTTGGGTACGAATGAATTAAGGACTGCTGTTAATCCTCATGTACAGATTCCAGACCAGACAGAAGATGGAGGGGGCACATGTGGGGATCAGAATGGTGTTTCTGTCCCTGATTTGTTTACGCAATCTAAAGGATTTGGTTTCAAGCCACAAAATCATACAGAACTACCACCACAGGGAAGTGACTTCAGCTTTTGTCCTGGAATGCCACCATTGCCACCGCCACCATTGCCACCGCCCCCCGTGCTACCACAAGCTTCCTGGAATCCAATGGCTTCTGCTTTTGAGCCTTTTCAAGGAATCCGAAGCTTCATTGCTCCAGTTGCAGCCAGCCCTCAGCCAGTAATACCTGTTTTTGACTACTGTGAACCCGGAAGAGTTTGTGCTTCTCTGCCACCTCCAGTTCTTTTTGGCACCTGGGATAGAAATGCGTCACTGCCAGTGCCAGTGGCATGGAGAAATCAAGATGGAAATCCTTACCAAGTACAAGAGCCTCCTCCTGCTTCTCATACTGTTCGAAGAAAAACCTCTTATATAGGCCAAACACTTGTTCTACTCAGAGGGCTTCCAGGATCTGGAAAATCCTTTTTGGCAAGGTATGGTGTTTCTCTTAAGTACCCAGAGTGAATAGAATATGATAGCTTGAGTATTTATACTATCTTTGTAATGGCTTTCTCTTTACTAGCTTAATTGAACTATTAAATATAGACTTTTTTTCTGAAAACTTACTCTCCTAACACTGTTTGTCCCCAATAATGCTTTTTTACCAGGCTTTCTCTCCAGTTTCTTTTGAAGGGCAAAGGAGAGTGAGAATACTTGATGATTCCAAGATACTAAACCTAGGATTTATTGCAAGTGACAAGTTATAGTAAAAATAGGGAAGTTGGTGGGCAGCATTATGAATTCAGTTTTAAACAAATAAATGTTTACTTTGCATCTAGCCCTCTGCTAAACTGTGTGGATATGATAGAAAGAGAAAGACAGTACCTGCTGTCAGGGAGCTCACACTGATTGGTGGAGACAAGTTAATGATTTAATGAATGTAAAATCAAGACATACCACCTAACTGACAAATGTTTAGTCTCGTTCAGAGACCTCTATTAATGGGAAATCCACTGCTGATGAAAGCAGACCATTCCAATTCAGTACATGCTGGGAATTTTTTCTTAATATTTTCTTTTTAGTAACTTCTGTTGATCTGTTCTTAGTTCTGCCTGCTAGAGTCTAATCCCTATTACCATTACAGAAGATTCTGGAAGGAATTTGTCATTTTATTTCTTATGTCTTCTCCACTTCCTCCCATTGATTATCATATTCTATGGTCTTGAGGTATTTTACTATCCTGGTTGTTTTCTGTTAATTGTTCTCCAGTTTATGAATGTCATTCCTAAAATGTGTCTGGAATTGCACACAGTATTCCATATATGACTTGGTTAGGGCAGAATATTAGGGGACCTTCTCTTTGGTTCTAGTTATTCTCTTTTAATGTAACCTGAGATTGAATGAATTTCTTAGCTACCTTACCTCACTGACACATCTCAAAGAATAGAGTACTTCTAAATCCCAAAGATCTCTCCACTTTTCTCCCTTGTATTTATGGACTTGATTTTTTGAACCAAGATAAAAGGTTTTTCATTTATTATTGCTACGCTTTATTTTTATTAGATCATACCCAGTGCCTGTTGAGAACTTTGTGGATTCTGACTCTGTAATCAGTACATTAGCTATCCCTCCTAGCTTTGTTTTATCTTTACTAAAATCATTGATTAAAATATTAACCAGCATAGGACTGGGTATTATACTAGAGACTCCTTTCCAAGGCAGACCATCAGTGGCTAGTCTTTGGGTCTGACCATTCAGCCAGTCCTGAATCTGCCTAATTTTATCATTGTCTGGGCTACATCTCTTTATATTGTTCACAAGGATAAACAACAGTATCTTTTTCAAATATTCTGCAAAAATCTAGGTAAACCAAAGAGCGTTAACTCTTAGTATTTCTGTGAAAAAAGAAAGGGAAATAAGGATTTCCCTAGCACAATATGTTCACTTAAGAAGTTTTATTAATGCCTCTTGTTTTTATATCACAGATATATTGGCTATTTACCCTCAACTCCTTCTGCTGTCTTTGATCTCTCCCTTTTTAAAAAAGAAGAACATGGCTTGTTTTTGCTGAAGTTATGTTGAAATCAAACTCATGACTTTGTCAACTCTAGTTTCTTCCTGTTTTGGTTCATTTGTCTTTTTCCAGTCTAATACCGCTCTCATTCTTTATAGCTGTTCGCTGTAGAGTTCATTGACTGTAGATTTGTAGTCACATCTGCCATTTCTTCTTCTTTTTTCTTTTTGGAGGGGGAAAGGCAGGGCAGTTAGGGTTAAGTGACTTGCCCAAGGTCACACAGCTAGTAAGTGTTCAGTGTCTGAGGCTGAATTTGAACTCAGGTCCTCCTGACTCCAGGGCCAGTGCTCTATTCACTGCACGACCTAGCCAACCCTGCCATTTCTTTTAGTACACAGAGATATAGTTCATCTAGACCCTGGTACCTCTTACTGTCTCATTTATATTGGGTATCAATGTCCTCTTAGTTATATTTGTTTTATCTTTTTGTTTTTGACAGAAAAGCCAGAAACAGAATAAGAATTGAGCTCCTATATCTTCTCACTTTTCAGTCCCATACACCACATGTAATGGTTCCATTCTCTCCTTTTTTTTTTTTTTTTGCAGTACAGGTTGTTGTTTTTAAAAACAAATTTTAAAAATTGTTTTTATTGCTTTTTTTCAAAAATTTATTTTTAGTTTTCAACATTCATTTCCATGAGATTTTGAGTTCCAAATGTTTTCCCTGTCTCTCCCCTGCCCCCCACCCTAAGATGGCAAGCATACTGATTATTCCTTCCCCCTAGTCTGCCCTCTCATATACTTCCTCCCCCCCCCTTCCCCACTTCCCCTTTACTTTCTTGTAGGGGTAAGATGGATTTCTATACTCATTGCCTGTATATCTTATTTCCTGGTTCCATGCAGCAACAATTTTTTAACATTTATTTTTTAAACTTTGAGTTCCAGATTCTTTCCCTTTTTTCCTCTTCACCCACCCTAACTGGGAAGAGATATTGCTTTTTATTTTTTAAAACAGCTTCAACTTATTCTCAAATTTAACTCAACTTACCACTGTGCTTTCCTAGAACCATGCTGTTCTCTGATATTTTTCTCTTACCTGGCTTATTACTTAGTTCAGTGCATCTGTTCTACTTGTTTATTTTTTTCAGACTACTCTGGTTTTGTTAAGATAATTTTTGATTATTTTCCTTGGTGTTTTTGGAATTTCATTCTTGAGAATTAACCCTGAACTGACTTCCCTTGAAAAATTTTAGATCATGGAGGCTCTGCTTTGAAATCTCTTCTCCCAAGATCTAGGGTGCATCAGCAGTAATCTTGGAGAACAGATAATGAAACATACCTCCCCTCATCAGAGAGGCAGGGGACATAGTTTGGCAGAATATAGTGGCACGTGAAGTCACTGTATTGGAGATTTTTGCTTAACTTTTATTTGCTACAAGGAAGAATTCACGTTGAAGAATGAGTATCCAATTTGGTAAATCAGTCAGAAATAATTTTGTTAATTTTTTATTGCTGTTCCTTTTTTAATATCCTTTGAAATTTTTTTTGAATTCCAAATTCTCTCCTTCCCTTCAACTTTTCTCCTTTGAGAAAGGCAAGCAATATGATAGCCATTATACACGTGAAGTTATGCAAAACATTTCAGTCTTAACCATGTAGCAAAAAAAAAAAAAAGGCAAGAAAAGTAAAGAAAGTGAAAAACAACATACTTCAGTCTGCACTTTCAGTTCTCTCTATGGACTGGAGTTGGATAGCATTTTTCATCATGTGTACTCTGGAATTGTCTTGGATAATTAGCAATCAGAATAGCTAAGTCTTTCACCAGTTGATTATCATTACAAATTTTTTTTTTTTTTTGCTCTTTATAGGGCAAATGGGGTTAAGTAACTTGCCCAAGGTCACACTGCTAGGTTTTTTGTTTGCGTGTGTTAAGGGCAGAACCGAACTCAGGTCCTTCTGACTCCAGGGCCGGCGCTCTACTCACTGCGCCACCTAGCTGCCCCGATTATCATTACACTTTTGCTGTTACTGTGTACAGTCTTGTACTGGTTCTGTTCACTTTGCATCAGTTCATATAAGTTTTCCCAGGTGTTTTTGAAACTCTTACCTTGTTTTCCCTTATCTTATAGCACAGTAGTATTTTATTACAATCATGTGCTACAACTTGTTCAGCCATTCTTATCTTATAGCACAGTAGTATTTTATTACAATCATGGGCTATAACTTGTTCAGCCATTCACCAATTAATGGACTTCCAATTCTTTGCCACCACAAAAAGAATTGCTACGAATATTTTTGTACAAATAGGTACTTTTTTTGTCTTTTTTTTTCTTTTGTCTCTTTGGGATACAGACCCATTAATGGTATTGTTAGATTAAAGGGTGCCCATCAAAGGGTGCCAGGCTTTCTTCTTCTCTATCTCAAACTAGCAAATAGTGCTAATTTCCCCAGAGTTTCTCAGTCCATTTATGAGTTCTCTGTTACAGAGAACCAGAACCAAAATAGGATTCATCTTTGTTGTTTTATCCACATTTTGAAAGATGAAATAAGTGATCATTAAGGTAAGTTAGTAAGCTTAGTTAGCTTTAGGCAGAGTAAAAACAGATTTCTAGATAAAGGGCCTTTTACTGTCTCCCTCCCCATGCCAAACTTGTAATCTGTTTCTCACATTTTTTATTATCTCTCTATCCTGCTCCCACTGGTACATTTTTTTTTATGGTAAATTGCTACTGTTTCCCTTTACTTCTTGTGAGGAAGCAGGGTAGCATTTGTGGCCAAGGCCTTGGTATGTGGAAGAGCTTGGTTTTAGTTCCATCTCTGCTGCTTACTGACTGAGTGACCCTGAGAAATTAGTTTAATTATTCAATGTCCCAGACAACCGTGTAGGGGTAAGCATACTTTTTCTGTAGAAGGTCAGATAGTAAATATTTTAGGCTTTGTAGGCTGAGAGGCAAAATTGACAATGTTATGTAAATAAAAAGTTCTACAAATTTTGTTGGTGAAATCATAATAAAATGCAATATAATAGTTGTATAATTTTTTTGCAACACAGATCTATACTAATGAGAAGAATGGAATTTTTTTGGGGGGGTGATGATATTTTACTTAATTGAGGTTCAGAGTTAGTATTTCCTATCAGAAGTGTTCATCTGTTAATGCTGAAGTTATTACTATATTATAGGTAATGAGATTTTACTCATCCATCAGCATATGACTTCAATTGAATTGAAAGGCTAATAGTTTTTTGTAAACAGTATTTAATTTATTTATTTAATTTATTATATTTTATTTTTTTCATGTAAAGATAATTTTTAACATTCATTTTTTGAGATTTTGAGCTTCAAAAATTTTCTTCCTTTTTCACTCTCATTCTCCCTCCTCATTAAACAACAAGCAATCTGACATAGGTTATACACGTGTAATCATGTGAACATATTTCCACCTTAGTAATGTTGTGAAAGAAGAAATAGAATAAAAGGGAAAAACCACAGAAAACAAAAAAAGGTGAAAATATACTTTGACAGCATTCAGACTCCATAGTTCTTTTTCTGGATAGCATTTTGCATCATGAGTCTTTTGAAATTATCTTGGATCATTATATTGCTGAGAAGAGCTTCAGCTAAGCCAATCATAGTTGATCATTGCAAAATCTTGCTGTTACTGTATACAGTGTCCTCCTAGTTCTGTTCACTTCACTCAATGTTCGTTTAAGTCTTTCCAGGTTTATCTGAAACTCGACTGCTCATCATTTCTTATAGCATGATAGTATTCCATTACATTCATATACCACAATGTGTTCAGCAATTCTCTAATAGGCATTCCCCCAATTTCTGTTTCTTTGCCACCACAAAAAGCTGCTATAAATATTTTTGTACATGTGGGATTTCCCTTTTTTAAATGGTCTCTTTGGAATATAGTCCTAGTAATGGTATTGCTGGATCAAAGGGTATACAGAGTTTTATAGCCCTTTGGGCTTAGTTCCAAATTGTTCTGGAATGGTTGGATCCACCAGCTAATCATTAGTGTCCCAATTTTCCTAAGTGAAAGGCTAATAGTCTTAATTTTCTCTGCATACATTTTTTTCCATCTGTTACAGTTGAACAAGCCTTGCTTAGGTAAGAAAGAAGGCAGTTGGAAACTTACTTTGGTTAGAGCTTCATTTTTCTTTTTGGTCAAGAAATTATACCATGATATTTTTAAAATTTTCTAATTTTTCAGTGAGTTGTGAATGTATATTGTATTCTTCTTAGCATAGCTGTAGTGAGTAAAACATTGAGTAAAACATAATGTTTTGCCATCTATTTTGATGACAAAATAATTCACACTTTGTGCATTGAAAGAGTGTCATTCAAAAATCACTTGTTTCATCATGATAGGTATACACTAGTGATCAAAAAGTGGGTTGGCATTCAGTGCTATTGGTTTATAATTATGATTTGTAATGCACTGAGGAGAAGTGTGAAACAATCAAGAGTTCCACAGAAGGAACTCATTCCAGTTCCAGATGAGTTGTCTGAGATTGAGATTATAGAGATTGGAGAACAAAGAATTTAGAATACAGTCATACTGTCTTTAGGTGGCAAGAAGAGCAGTCATTAAAGGTAACAAAAAGAAGAGAGAGGTAGGAGGAGACCTAATAACAGTATCATAAGACAGAAATTTTAAGGGGAAAGAGTTATGGTCTGTGGTCCCAAATGTGGCACACACAAGAAAGGAGAGAAAAAAGGCCTTTAGATTTGACTCAGAAATGCTCATTGGTTACCATGAAACCCATCACTGAAAGAGAGACATAAAGGGTGTTAAAATCTTTTACAGAGATTTGGTAGGACAAGGAAGTAGAAAAATAATATGGTTGTTGGTATGATTTTTATAAAGATAAAGGACACTTGGACTTTTTGAAGGAAAAGGTCAGCATTAGGGAAGATCTCCAGGGAAGAGAGAAAGAAGGGAATAAATGGGAGAAGAAATGAGACAGAACAAAGGAAGGGAGATTAGAGAAGAATGAAAGCTCTCTCCTGAGACCAACTTTAAGGAAAAAAAAGATTACATACATACACAAAATTGAGTCAAAGTATAATGACATACTGCTAGTGGTTTTAATATTTGTTACTCTAGATTTTTTTAAGGTTATTCATGAATTTATTGAAAAAACATCATGGTATAGGTACATACTATATATATGTATAATATATAGAGCAACTAGGTGGTGCAGTGGATAGAGCATGGGGCCTGGGGTTAGGAAGACTCATCTTCCTGAGTTCATATTTGGCTTCAGACACTTACTAGCTATGTGACCCTGGCCAGGTGATTTAACCCTCTTTGCTTCAGTTTCCTCATCTGTAAAATGAGCTGGGAAGGAAATGGCAAACCACTCTAGCATCTTTGCCAGGAAAACTCCAAATAGGGTTATGAAGAGTTAGGCATGACTGAAATGACTCAATAGCAACAAAAACATTTCATGCTGATATACCACAAAGCCCATGTGTGTCTTGTGATTAAGATCTTAGAACCAGTGGGTGGTAATAGTGATACCATATGAGAGGATGATTAGGAAGGATGAAGATAAAAAGATCAGTGAGGAATAAAACATTTGAATTGAACAAAAAGTAAAAACTTTTAAGTCTGATGTATATGTATATAGTAACTTTGTAGTTTTCATTCTATATCTGTGTAGTTTTTTATTTTAAAAGATTTCATTCTGGGGTTTGTGGCTCTTAGTTTGGAGTTAGACTGTATTAAGATCAATATGGTACATACTGGTTTCCTTAGCAATGTATCAAAATTCTAATAACAAAATTTGTGGTAAAGTATATTTCCAGTAAGTGAAACCAAAATAGGTTTTAACTTTTAACTTTTTTAACTTTTAACCTTTTAACTTTTGTTTTAAAATAAAAAATGTCTTGTGGAGAAAAAAGATGGCCCCCTAAAAATGGGTAAAAATCCCACTAGCTCTGAAACCTTCTTAGAAGGGTCCCAGGATTCTCTGGATTTAACTCTTAAAAAGAAATTGGACATGTCTTTGAGGCTGCCTCTGATTTTACACTATTCAGTAAAAGCAGAGAGCTAATTTTTAAGAAAGATTAGCCCATTCCTTATATCTAGAAGCAACTCCTTGAACAAAAAGGAAATTTAGAATTTAAGCCCCTTTCATAAGAATAGATTTCCATTGAACATCAAAAGAAACACTCTTCTCTCCAGCTTTCACTGCAGCCTGACCTTTCTTTCTTTTTGCCCTTTTCTCAGTACTCCTAGAGACTTCATTATCTCTGCCTTCACATCCTCTCCTCTCTTGGCTTCTACTTGTTCTTTTCATTCTTTGACCTGTAGGACTCTTTAGCTTCCTGGTTCATTTTCATTTCATGTCACCCTAAGTTTAGCTGCCCCAGCAACTTTCTGTCTTTATACTACTTTGGTTATTTCTAAGTAGATACCTCTTTATATTTAAACGTAGTCTCTACCCTAAGCTTCTGGCCTAACATTTCCAACTGTCTTCCCAGAACCCAGTACCTAGAACTCAACACTTCTTTTTTTTTTTTGGAGGGCAATTGGGGTTAAGTAACTTGCCCAAGGTCACATGGCTAGGTTTTTGTTTGTGTGTCTTAAGTGTCTGAGGCCGGATCTGAACTCAGGTCCTTCTGACTCCAGGGCCACTCTACTCACTGCGCCACCTAGCCACCCTGAGAACTCAACACTTTGATAACAATTCCCCTGTACTACCCCCTTCCTTCAATAAAACTTGTCCCTTTTCCAAAATTTTCTATTTCTTTCTTTAAAAAAAAGAAAACACAACTGTCACTTATTTTCAAACGTTTTGAGTTTCAAATTCTTTTCCTCCAGCCCTTCCCCTACCCACTAAAAAGGCAAGCAATATATATGTGAAATCATGCAAAACATTTTCATATTAGCCATGTTGTGGGGAAAAAAAGCAAGAAAAGCGAGAAAATTATATTTCATTTTGTACTGAGTTCATTGGAGAAAAAAACATTTTCTCATCATGAATACTTAGGAATTGTCTTGGATCATTGTATTGATCAGAACAGCTAAATATTTTCACAGGTGATTATCATCATTATAGTATTGTTGTTACTGTGTATGATGATCTCTTGGTTCTGCTCACTTCTTTGTTCACCACAACTGATGAGAATCCCCCTCAGTTTCCAATTCTTTGCCACCACAAAAATTTTTTTGTTAAAATATTTTTGTACATATGGTTCTTTTTCCTTTTTCTTTGATCTTCCCTATTTCTTTTGATCCAGTCATTCAGGTTTGATTCTTCCTTCTCTTATTTTTCACTTAAATTCTAAAGTAAAGTGAATTCTAAAGGCCTGTCAATTCTGCTTCTAAAAAAGTGTGGAACAGAGGAAAGAGGGATTCAGAGGACTTGAGTTCCAACCCTATCTTTGATGCTTACTACTTCTGTGACCTTGGGCAGGTCACTTAAGCTCTGTGGGCCTCAGTTTCTGTGATTGTAAAATAAGATATGATAGATATAATAGATAAAATGTATAGATAGCCTTTGAAATTTTTTACAGATTTAGGTTTAAAATCCTCATGTTGTTCCATGAAAACTTTGGAGATTCTTCTGCAAAGACCCTCTTATTTCCTTAGATGTTACATAGCAGTGTATTTGTGGTAGCGTCTCCTTTTGCTTCAGTATGTTCTATTGTCTACTTATTTGTGTGTATGTTTTATTCTCTATTTAGATTGAGGTCTTTGATGTCATGTTCTTATTTTTTAAAATGTCATTTCATTGCCTAGCATAGTATCCTAATAGGCACTTTCCTACCTGTTTAATTGAATTTTTGCTGCAATGTTAATATGTATGGCTTATCTTAGGTTATTTCAGGGATTGAGGGTTTTGAAAAATTATTTTAACAACTATATAGAGCATGTGCATTTAGTACTTTAAAATACTGTTAATACCACACACAACAAATTTAATATATCACAATAGGAGACTTTGATATAACACTTGTATAATAAAATGATTTTTTTGGTAGTTATTCTTTAATGCTCTGTTGTCAAAAAAAGGCTCAGATTCCTGATTTCTAAATTCAGAGTATTTGGTTTTCTGTGGCACCCTTTTGAATTTCGGTATAATCCTTTTATGATTTAGTAGCTTTTTATGAATTGTGGCTTATACACTTCGGTAGCCAACCTTCTGTTGTTGAGTCTTTCCACATTTAGCCACCACGGGATCTGTACTAAGAAATCTTTCAAATTTGATAAGGTCTTTTATATCAAATTTGATAAGACTATCAGAAGGAACAGAAGCAGAGCCTGGAGAGGATTGAAGTATGACCAGCCTGGGCCCCTACCCAAAATGAAGACCCAAGAGGAATTTACCAATGGGAGCAGGGGAAGGGGGAAGGGGGATGCCGCAGGTACTAAGGGAAATTTCAGGTAAGAAGGCAGTTAAATGAAGCATGAAACACAGTGGTGAAGTTGAGAATCAGAAGGGTATATATGTATAAAGTAGAATCTTCTTGTCAAGGGACAAAGATAGCATCTATATTTTACTTTGCTTTTTCCATGTGTCACTGTGTACTTTACTGAAAAGTTTGAATATCGTAACCAAAACAGAATATTGACTCTTTCATCATAGATTTTTACTACCTGAAACGTTTGCCATGTGCATTTGTCATTGTGTATAGTTTGCTGAGTAGGCTCACCAGATGCCCTATTTAATCTGCATTGGTCCTTAATATACAAAGTATTCAACATCTTAGTTTTAATTTACTGAAGATTAAAACTATACCAAAAGAGACATTTGGAGAACTCTGTATTTTTATTTAAAATAAAGAATATAACAACATCTTTATATCATCACATAATTTGTTGTTAATTCTTTTGAACAATTAATGGGATTTATGAAACTGTACCAGATCACTCTCCATTTCTGAGCATCTTAATTTAATCCTGTGCTACTTTGATTTCTGTTTAATACAAGACTTTCCTGAATGTCTTCTTTTTCAGTTGCTTCCACAGACTGGATATGTATCATTGGTACAAGAGTGGAAATATCCATTACTGATAATATTCCCATTTGCTTGATAAACTATTAAGACTTCCTTGCTATTTTTAAAAATTTAAATCTGCAGACCTTTATTCCGAACATTTTAAAGTAGCTTTCTGAGGAATAAGTTATACAAAGAAGACTACATTAGTTTCCCTGGGGTTCATATATATCCATTACTCTTTAGAGAACATTGCACCATCCTCATCAAGTAACATCCTCTGCATTTTATATCTTGATTAAAACCTTTTAGAAGGAAGATCTAAAATTGGAAATTAATTTGGAAAAATAATCCTGTTGATTAAATTTAATTTTTATTACAGGAAATTAGTAGAGGAGAATCCTAATGGAATTATACTTAGTTCAGATGATTTTTTTTACAAAAATGGACAGTATCAATTTGATGGAAATTTATTGGGCGAAGCACATGAGTGGAACCAGAAACGAGGTAAGAATTGGACATTAGATGACTTGGTCTTATTAGTAAAATTAATTTAAAGGAAAAAGCTATTGTCATTTATACATTGAAGTATCTAGCGCTGATAAAAGAAACCTATACTTATGCTTCGTAGGGCAAGAAGTGTGTAGGCAAATGTGGTTTTAAGTTGTCCTTGGAGCTCCCAGCAAATTTTTCTGGTTAATCAAGGGAGTCCATTGTCAGTGTCCCCCAGTTAGTGGGTCAAAGTCCTTAGTGAAATATCAGCTAATTGTAATCTTTATATACATGGATCTTTTACACTGGCCAAAGCTAAGGTAATTTTTGTTGGAATAGTTGTATTTGTTGAGTACAAATTTCCTGTCCATTTCAAATCATTGAAGAATTAATTCTTAAATTGTTATCTCTTTGGAGACATTGCAAAATAAGTTTAAAAATCTATTTTGTCCTTGAGGTAAGTCCCCTGTAGAGGGAGTGCTTTCCTTCGTATTCTTTACTATCTCTTGAAAATTTAAAAAAAATAGGAAAACTAGAATATGAAAACACCTATGTAAAACAACAAAAATTAAATATAAGGAAAAGTTTTAAACCTCCAGATAAGATCAGAAAATTGGGGTTCTACTTTGGCTGGAAGGAAAGTGAAAGAAGTAGCTTCAAAATATCAGAACCTGCAGTGAAAAAGCTTTGTAGTTTGGGGAAGGGGTGGTGGATTTTAAAAAAATAACTAATTTCCTTTGATGTTCCAAACCTAGATTGAAATGTATAAAAAAGTTGTACATATAACATTTGTGGCATATGTAGATCTCAAAATGCTTATTTGGTTTCAGATAAAACTCTTAAAAGCATTTATTGTTCCTTTGAAGGGTATGTTATTTTATGCAATTTTTACATTAAAGATTATAAATTTTGTAAACATTTTAAATGTTTTATAGTTTCATTTTTATCAGTATGTAGTGTGCATTTATTTTCATTTAAAAACATTTTACACTCACAAATTTACTGTTTATTGAATGGATTAGTATATTTTATCAGTTTTTGCAGTATTTTAATTTTACTTAAAAAATTCAGGTTAATACTGAATGTCCTAAAAAGTCGTTCTTTTTTTGGTAACAATATGTATCTTTCAGCTAAAGAAGCATTAGAGAAGAAGATTTCTCCTATAATAATAGATAATACAAATCTGCAGGCATGGGAGATGAAGCCGTATATAATCTTGGTTAGTATCATAATTTATTAAAAGCCTTTGATAGAAGGACTCAGATTCATGGCTGCTGCTGTTGGATCTTCTCCCTCATCGCTTTATGTTAGAGTCCTTAACCTCGACTCATTTGATGAATGGAAAGAACCCTGTGCTTGGGGTTGGAAGACCTGGATTACTGTTAGTCTGTGACTTTGGGCAGGTCATTTAATGTTTCTTTAGCTTCAGTTTTTTTCTCTTGTGAAAAGAAAACAAATAAAACTTTCTGCCCTACTCGTGGGGTACTTCTGAGACTCAAATGAGAGAAGTATATACTGCTTTGTAATTATAAAATAGTGGAAGGTATTTTTTGCTTAATTCCTTTCCCATTCTTCTCAAGATTCTGTTTTATGTGCCCTACTTGTGCTAATTTGAGTATATTTTCAACTTTCTGAGGCTTGAGAAAATAATTTTGCTTAAAGAAAGGTCCTTTGAATACAGTATGTGTTTGACTTATGGGTACAGATAATAGTTATACCCTGGTAGCTGACCCCATGGGACTTGACTTTGTGCAAGTCCCTTTCTGTGGAGACTTCACTCTGGGAAGGAACATCATCTCTTTCTCTCCCTTCCTTTGATACCCTGTAGGGCTTCACTAGCTTCAAGGTGCTCTCTCACTTTAGAGAGAAAATCAAGAGCCTTGCTAAATGATTTCCTCTCTATTGACTCAGCTGGCTATGTCATTATTCAAATGGATAGTTCTTGTTCTGTGGTAATCTGAACTTTCTGCAGGTTCATACATTGCTCCTCTTTTTACTATATTTCCTTTACAAGTTTTTGCAGTGTTCCATTCCCATCCTCTATGCAGTTATCCTTTTTACATTGTAACTGTGCCCATCACAGGTTTCAATATATCTGGGTTGGCATAAGAAGTTGGATGGGAATTCTGGGGGGAGTTTTGTGCAAAGGCCAGCAAATGACAGAAAAAATTTAGAAATTTATGGAATATATGTATAGTATTGTGTGATATCATTATTTTAATTTTTAATACCATAGTAATTCAGACTTCTTCTCTGGTATGAAGGGAGGATCAAAAATTTTCGCACAGATTTTCGAAATCACAGGGATGCTATGCCCCCTAACCCCCATTGTGTGGAAGGGATAACTGTATTAACACTACATTGGTTCCCTGGCCTATCCCAGCTCTGCTTATATGCCCCCCATAAGATGTCCATTTGAGACACTTGGTTCTTAGAATGACCATTGCAGAGGCATTGTTTATCTCTAGCCCATATTTGGTCTCAAAATTTTTGAATGTATAGGGGTTTGGAACTAAATTGAAAAAGAGTCCACTGATTAGTAGGGAATGGAGATGAATAGAGTACAGTTTTTTGTGCTTTGGGCAGTTGGAAAAGCCTTCTTACCATGTACAGCAAAAGTTTCCTTCCTGTAAAATTATGGTTTTTTTTTAAAACATTTTTCTGAACTCAATCTAGGCTATTGAGAATTTGTTACTCAAGAATATCTTATTTCTGAAGCATGGTTTTTAAAATAACAGCTTAGTTTTATGTCTGTACCATGTCATAGAATTTTAGATTTGGAAGTTACTTTAAGTTTATATCATTAATAGTGAATTGTAATCTTGTGGAAATAAACATATATTTGCTTTTATTTAGTCACAAAAATATAAATATAAAGTTCACTTCCGGGAACCGGACACATGGTGGAAATTTAAACCAAAGGAACTTGCAAGGTAAAAACTCTCCTTTTGTTTTTCTCTTGGTATTCACAAAAAGTCCCTTTTGATTTCTACTTTAGAAATGAGACAATCCAATGTGATTAGGCTCCCTTTTCTAATCTTAAAAAACGTTAAATTCAGTTTTAATTGTATTCATTTTGTTTCCAGTTTTGTATGATGAGTTCGATGTGTTGTCTTTTAATTTAGTTGGCAGAATAAAGAATAGCCTGTGTCACATTGAAGCAGTGTTTTGTTATCCAAGGATAACAAATTGAATACTTATAGCTTTGAGCTATTTTTTACTCTGGGTGCCTTATTGTGCAGGGGGACCCTTAAAACTTCTCCTGGGAAAATAATTTGGGTAGTAGAGGTAATGTTAGCCTGGTAACTGCATCTGTCCATTTTTACACACTCTGTCACGTGGTTATCTTCTGTCCTTTTACCTATCTTCTTTCCCTTTCAAGACTACCTTTAACATTCTTTTTGACTAGAATTTACTTGAATAAGAAAGGCATAAACAGAGTATGAGTTGCCCAAGATTTGTATCTTAATGGTGCCACCTGGCATACTTTTAGTATTTTCCATTTCAAGATTTTAAAAATGAATGGCAGTGAACACGTATAAAAATGTCAGTCCTTCCTCATCTGGGAAGATTTTGAGCATATGCTCCATGATATGTTTGTTGAGGACCTACCCAGCTAAGTTTATCCTCCCAAAGTTTATCCTACCAAAGGTTGGTAACCTAGTGGTGAAATTTTTTCTTTATAGCAAATAAAGAGTACATGTGTGTGTGTGGGGGGGGGGCGGGTGGTTGGAGCGGGGCTGGGTTTGGTTGCTTCAGTGACAGAAGTATTCACAGATGAAATCATGTATCTTTGAAGTATTGCAGGTATAGATAATGAAGGAGAAATCACTGTCTGATAATAACAGTGAGTCTAAAAGTATCTTCATATACTTGAGATATGGAGCATATTATTATCATAAATGGCAATCTGTGCAGCCTTCTTGTCCTGTGCATATTTTCAACAAATTAACAATGCTCAAAATATTGACAATATCCCATCATTTGGTGTTTAATTGTAATATACATGCTAAATGAAACCATATATGCATGTTGGTGTCTGTAAAGGACCTTTGCAAGAATGTTTTTAGAGT
Organism: Gymnobelideus leadbeateri; assembly: GCA_011680675.1. Classification (NCBI taxonomy): domain Eukaryota; kingdom Metazoa; phylum Chordata; class Mammalia; order Diprotodontia; family Petauridae; genus Gymnobelideus; species Gymnobelideus leadbeateri. Next base: position 832,231 of record WOXC01004889.1, read on the forward strand.
AGGTTTTTAGCTATGTTTCATCTGTACCTAAAAGACTTGGAGCAAAAAGTAAATGTAAAGTTTGTGAAAGCATCTGAAGATGATGCTGGCCAAGAAAGCTGGTTTTTCCATACTTTTTCTGAGTTGATAGGTGAGTATTTGGAGAAGCCATGCTGAACAAGTAAGAAAGAATATAAGAGGGGTGGCAAGGTGGTGCAGTGAATAGAGCACTGGCCCTGGAGTTAGGGGGACCTGGGTTCAAGTCAGACCTCAGATGCTTAACACACACAAAAAAACTAGCTGTGTGACCTTGGGCAAGTCACTTAACCCCAAATGCCCTCCAAAAAGCAAAAAAAAAAAAAAGAATATAAGAATTTTTGTTTTGTTCTTTTCACATTCCTGCTTCTCCTTTCCTTTCTACTCTGATATTTTTTAGGCGCAACATTCATGGAGTAACCAAAGAGAAAATAGTAAGAATGTTGGAAAACTATGAACGTTATGTTTCTGTGGCACACGTCCTGGATTCTTCACTTCCAGATAGACAGGAACATACTGATTTAAGTGAACCTTCTTGTCAAGATGAAAATATTAGGTAGGTTGAAATACCTTGTGTACTTAGAAGTCAAATTAAGTAAATTGGTTTTTTTTTTTTTAATATAAGAGATTATTTTAAATTTACCTTTTCTATTCTTTCCTTTTACCTCCCCACCCCAATCTTTGGGAGATTGTAGAGTTTTTTTCCCTTTGGGGATCTTTAAAACCATAGTAGATATTCATTGTCTTTGACTTAGATGGAATGCTTAACTGAGAAAAGGGATTGGAATATTTTTAATCATCGTTTCTAAAGTGGGGACTTGCTATAATGGACAGGGTAGGGCATCAATATAGTCCTTATTACTTTTTTTTTATTCATTCAGTTCCTGTTTTGTTTGTCCTAGGGTTTATACAAAGTAGCACTGTCATTGCTCTTTAGAAGTTTCTGATTCATTCATTTATTTATTTTTTAGGCCTGCTGCCTTTACTTTTATACATTGAAGAAAACAACTCCTTAAAAAGTAAAATTGGTCAAATGGAAAAGGAGATATAAAAGCTAACTGAAGAAAATAATTTCTTTTTTTTTTCAAATGCTTTATTAACTTCTGGTTTACAGCATTCATTTCTGCCAGCTTCTGAGTTGCAAATTTTCCCCCTGTTTTTCCCCTACCTACCACCACAAAATAGTGGTCTCACAGGCTATCTCCTCTTTCAATCTGCTCTCTCCCATATCTTCTCCCATACCCCCTTTGACTTCTCCAGTAGGGCATGGTAGATCTCTATGCCCCAGTGCCTGTATATCTTATTTCCCAATTACATGTAAAATAGTATTAGTAATAGTACATATATATATATATATATATATTTTTTTTTTTTTTTTAACATTTGATTTTAAAACTTTGAATTCCAGATTCATTCCCTTCTTCCCTTGTCACCTACTCTTACTGGGAAAATAAGCAATTTAGTATAGGTTACACATGTGTTGATATGCAAAACATTTCCATAGTGGATATATTGTAAAAGACTGACTATATTTCCCTCTCTCCTATACCACCTCCACTTGTTCTATTCTCTACTTTGATCCTGTCCCTTTTCAGAAGTGGGTACTTCCAACTTCCCTCCCCCCAGCCTGCCCTCCCTTCCATCATCCCCCCTCTCATCCCTTTTCCCCCTACTCTCCTGTAGGGTGAGATACCTATTTAGTGTGTATGTCATTTCCTCCTTAAGCCAAATTCAAGGAGAATAAGGTTGACCCATTTCCTTTTGCCTTTGTGTTCTTCCCCTCCATTGTGACCATTTTCCCTTGCCTCTTCTATATGAGATAGTTTACCCCATTCTGTCTCTCCCCATATCTCTCATTATATTTCTCTGTCACCTCTTAATTTCACCTTTTAAGTATCATCCCTTCCTATTAAATTGGTCCTGTGCCATCTATCTATGTATACCTGTACATATATACAGAAATTCACATATGTATTCATATGCCCATATACCCTCCTATGTAGACATATGTGTGTATGTACATATATATACATACACACACACACACACATTTCTATTCCCTTCAGCTGTTCTCATACTGAGAAAAGTTTCATCAGTTACAATGATCCATTTTTCCATGTAGGAATGTAAATAGTTCAACTTTGATAAGTTCCTTATGATTTCTTTTCCCTGATTACCTTCTCAAGCATTGCTTGCTTCTTGTGTCTGAATGTCAAATTTTTTATTCAACTCTGTTTTTTCCCTCAAGAATGCTTGAAAGTCCTCCATTCCACTGAATGATCATATTTTCCCCTGAAACAAGATACTCAGTTTTGCTGGGTAGGTGACCCTTGGGTTCAGTCCCAGCTCTTGTTGCCCTCTGGAATATCTCATTCCATGCCCTTTGATCCCTCAGTGTAGAAGCTGCCAGGTCCTGTGCTATTCTGATTGTGTTTCCACGATATTGAAATTGTTTCTTCCTGGCTGCTTGTAGTATTTTCTCCTTGATCTGGGGATTCTGGAACCTGGCTATAATACTCCTGGGAGTTTTCTTTTGGGGATCTTTTTCAGGAGGTGATCAGTGGATTCTTTCAACCTCTATTTTGCCCTCTGGGTCTAAAACATCAGGGCAATTTTCCTTGAGAATTTCTTGAAGGATGATTTGTAGGTTCTTTCTTTGATCATGGCTTTCAAAGTCTAATAATTTTTAAATTATCTCTCCTGGATCTATTTTCAAGGTCAGTGGTTTTTCCCATGAGATATTTCACATTTCCTTCTGTTCTTTCATTTGTTTGGATCTGCTTAACAGCATCTTGATTTCTCTTAAAGTCACTAGCTTCTATTTGCTCCAGTCTAACTCTGAAGGAATGAATCTCCTCAGTGAGCTTTTGAGATTCTTTTTTCATCTGGCAAATTAGGGTTTTTAAGGCACTCTTCTCCTCATTGCCCTTTTGAGCCTCCTTTTGCCAGTTCGAGTCTATTTTTTTAAGGTGTTATTTTCCTCAGTCAGGCTGTTGACTCTCATTTCATACTTTTCCTGCATCCTTTTCTCATTTCTTTTCCCAATTTTTCCTCCACTTCTCTTATTTGGTTTTTAAAGACCTTCTTAAGGTCCTCTATGGCCTGTAACCCCTTCATATTTTTATTTTGGGCTTTTGGTGCAGGAGTTCTGACCTCACAGACCTCCTCCTGTTCCATGCTTCGATCCTCTTTGCCCCCAAAATAGGAGTCTAATGTTGCATTTTTGTTTATTTTGTTTCCTTTGCCTTGGCATGTTGCCACTTAATTACTTGATTTTTGGGCTTGTTGCCACACTAGGACTCTGCCACCAGACAGGGGAGCTTCCGTCCCAAAAGTTGGGGTCTTCACAATTTCCGGAGGTAATAGTTGGGTGGCTTCTGTAAAGCCTCCTAATGCTCTGGCAAGCTGGATACCCACGCCAGACCTCCCTCCCAGACTACAATCCAGATCCAAGTAGGTTAAAGCAAGAGTGATTAACCCCCAGACTGATTGATGGATCTCCCTACAGTTCGCAGAATAGGAGCTGAAGCTGCCAAATGGCTTCTGTGCTCAGCTCCCAGAGCACTGTGCTGGCCGCTCCCTGCAGGGCTGCTGGGTTCTCCTCAGTGGGAGGTTAGCTTCTCTGTGTCGTTCTGTGGGTGCTAGAGCTCCAGAAGTTGTTCACAGTCCACCTTTTACATTGTTTGGAAGTGATGTGGGGCAGAGCACCTTGGAAGTGCTTTTTCTACTGCGACATTTTGGCTCCGCCCCCTATAAAGTAGTTTCAGAGGGCTACTTTGTGTGTATTTTGTAATATCTATATATGAAGTTGCCTGATTGAATGAAAGCTTCTTGGGGATAGGGACTATTCAATATTTTCCTTTGTATCCCCAGTGCCTAGCACAATCCCTGCTACATAGCAGATGCTTAATAAATGTTTGTTATAGGATTGCCTGCAAGCCTATGTTCCACCTGTCCTTTTAAAATTAATCCTGTTTTCCTTTCAAGGTATCTTCAAATATCTTTCCTACTTTTCAGTGCTAAACACCAGGAGATAATCAACTACTCTGCAACTTCCTTACAACACACTCAATTTTCACCCCCGTCACTCTGCTTATACTTGTTCTGTCTAATTTACCAACAATATCTGGAGTTAGACCTGTTTTTCTCTTAGGACTTTTTTTTTCTTTTTGGAGGGGAGAGGGCAGGGCAGTTGGGATTAAGTGACTTGCCCAAGGTCACACAGCTAGTAAGTGTGTATCAAGTGTCTGAGGCTGAATTTGAACTTCTACCTAGATGGATCAATGCTTTGTCTCATTGATCAGTTGCCCCCTAACTATGTATGACCCTTTATGCTATCTTAATCCACTTTTCTCTCTATAGTCTCTCTTTTAGTGATCTCATTTGTTCCAATGGCTTCATTAATCATCTCTTTATGATGACTGTGAACTCCAAGCCCCTGTTACCAGCTATCTGCTCTATACCTGCTACAGATATCTCATTAGTACCTTAAATGAAATGCAACATGGTCAAAATATAACTCATGTCCTTGCCACCATCTATACTTTCTTTCAATACTTTCCCCTTTTATTGAGGGAAAAACTTATAGTCATCTAAGTTGTTAACCTTGTATTCCTTATTTTTTTTTTTGAGGGGGAAAGACAAGGCAAATGGGGTTAAGTGACTTGCCCGAGGTCCCTTGAATTCATCTTTGATTCTTTCCTTCCTTCCCCCTGCATCTCCCCCCCCCCCATTTAGTCAGTTGTCATTCCCAATTGTCTTTACACTCAGACTACTACTAACTTTTTTTTTTTTTTTTTTAAAGCAAT